>CM035155.1:19296171-19585598 GCA_020205615.1 Panax quinquefolius
TCTCCTTCCTCGAGCCCTTCTCCTCATATTGACCTCGAGAGACCTTGGGCCTTGAGCCTTTAGAACCTGACATTTACTGTCATGTCAATATTATTTAATCGGTTCTCGAGATGTATAGGTATGAAGATAAATTCGGAAATAAAGGAAAAACAGGTTTACCTTCGCCAAGTAGCTCGTACCTTGATTTGAGTAAATCTTCGTTTGAGCTGTTCTAGAATCGATGATCGCCAGTTTCACGAGCGAAAGCGTTGAGCGATTGAAAGGAAAATGGGCATTAAATCGAGGGCCACGTGGTGGAGAGGCCGTAAGCGTCTATTTGGAATTGGCGATCGTTTGTCTTGGAGGAAAGCGGGGTTGATTACGGTGGCGAGAGTCCACGTGTATGGTTTAGGAGAAGGAGGCCAGGCGAGGTGGGTTGAAGGGTGGCGAAGGTGCGAGAAGATGAAGCGGGGGTGGTATGCGATAGATGTTTCCTTTTCGGGATGGGTGGGGACGGATCCGGTCGGTTCATCATCGAGCACTTGGATTTACATGGGGATTATCGGAGGATGAGCGGTAGAAGGCGAGGAACTTCGAACTCTTGGCCGATCGAAGGATTATCTTAAATCCTTATTTTCTTTACACGAAGAACCTTGGCCCGTCGTCTGAAAGGAATGTCGGCAGACTCCTCCTCACCGGGGTAGGTTCGGAAGGTGCGAGATTGGGGTTAGTTGATGGGGTTGTTTGTGGGGTTGCTTGAGAAGTGTTTAGGATCACTTTTCGGGTTGTTTAGGTTGGGTGGATTTGGATTTTTGGCGGATCTTTTTCTTGGTAGGTCTAAAGGATTTTTGGGTATGTTGGGCTCATCGATGCAGGGTTCATCATTTTGAAGAAGTGGTTGGTGGATCGGTGGCGGGGAATCAACGGGAAGATTCTTCGATCGGTGCTCTTAGCTTCGCATTCGTATTCTCCCTTGCCAAAAATCTTCCGAGTCTTTCGATTCGAGAAGAAGTTGGTTTGATTAGAGACAACGCAAAAACCATGTATCGAAACCCGTATCACTTATATATCTCAAAAATTATGTTACAAAGTTATTGAAACTTACATTTGTGGTCATATAGCGAGGCTTGTTTGGTCGAGTGTAAACTCCATTCTTTTAGAGGAATCTTCTTCAAAAGTTTGCCATCTCCCTCACACGCTCTTGGAGATGCCTCCAAAGTCGTGAGAGACCCGATCGGTAGTCCAATCTGGAAGAAAAGAGATTTGGTCCCGTGAAAAACCACTTCTCGTGCCAACCCATTTCTTGGAAGGGGTATCCATCGAGGTCTCCTCTCCGAATCACGGTGTTGGGTGGGGACCGCTTACTCAACATTTTGAAGCCTCGTTCTCGAGACCTTCCGTGAGAGAAGAGGTGAAAGAAGATGTCAACGGAGGAGAAATCCTAATTCATGACAAAAGGAAATGAATGCGGGGATATGGATGTAGGAATTGGGCACTTAATCGCCAAAGCCCACTCCTATGAACCTAGGAGGGTAACGACAAAAGCATGGAGAGGTAGCGAACCCTTTTTCCGGAAAGGTGGCGGCATGGCGACCCAATGGTCTGAGTCATTGATACATACACTCTTGGGAGCAGGAGCCCTTATGGCATATATGTCGGGAATCGATAACGAGTCCGGGATGATCGTATCTCGGATTCCGTGACGGAGAAGGGATGTTGGCGTGGGAAAAACTGTTCCCGATCCTTGAAAAAAGTCGAAGCTAATGCGGAGGGGATCGGTGGATTTTCCCCATGGTTGTTGAAGATTGGGGTTTGGAACTCGAACCCTCTTGGTTAGGGTTTGGGTTGGGAGAGCAGTCTTAACAGAGTCACGCGAAGGGAGAGTTTTGGCTAGAGTTCACAGTCACCATTGTTGGGAATTAAATAAAAAACAGGAGGAAGAAGTTCTGCAGAGAGGAGAAAGCTCAAAGGTTCAAATTTCAAATTAGCGAGTAAAACCGTCGAAATTGGTAAAGTTTACCTTTTATCTTGTGATTACCACGATGTCGAGGCGGACACATTTAATTCACAAGAATGATGATGAATGGGAAGAGGTTTAAATCTGTTTTTGGGTCTAAATATCTTCACCGAGTGGGCTTTGCGTCTATTGGGCCTCCCATTTCTATTTACGATATCAATTTGGGCCGGTTTTATTGGACTTTAGTGAGTTTCACTTTGGACCTCTTGTGATTTATCATAACTTTCGTTATGTAAATGGGCCTATCTTGTTTATAGTCTTTTCATTAAACATCTGTTTTAATAAAAGACTAGAGAAGCGATGTTGGGCCATAATCCTTTTCCTTATTGGGCGGAACTTAATGGGCTCCTCCTTGGATCATATTACTTCTTGTCTGGTTGGTCCGAATGATTTGGGCTGATTATTTGATCATTTCATTGTGGTCTTTTCGGCTTGGATCCGGTCGTTTGGGTCATTTCTATTATTTGGGTTTAGTCGTTAGGCGGCCCATTACACAAATCGTCACTTAATCCAACTTTGGCCGGTAATCATTATGCCAAATGATAGGCGACTACTATATACGCCACCTTTACGTATGACATTAATGAGGATGGGACTCGGATGGCCGTGATGGCAAATAGTGGTAGCGGTGAGGAAGTAGGCTACATACTTTCTATTTGAAATGGCCAAGGAGTGGGGAAAAGGTGTCGAGGAGATGATGAGTGACCTGATAAATCGGGATTATAGTATGTATGGGGCTAAGATCACATAAGAGGGTAAGTAACAAAACATTATACACATTCATATTATTATTCTCTCTCGGACATTAGACATTATTTTCTCTCCATTGTTGACCTTGTGATCGCCATACTAACTCTCACCTTAGGAGTTATCCCAAATGAGTCGGTAAGTCGAAGCTTTTAGTGTTGACTTGTTGAACTGTGTAGGATATCGGACGCGTCTTGGTGATTGGGACGTGGAGAAAGATCTTGGCGTTAACAAGACACATTGAGCTTAATTCAAGGGGTTTACTGTTGGAAGACTTACTTCTCAATCACATTAAGCGGTTAGACTTTCTTTGCAACATTTTGGTTGAACGATTGTCCCTCTTAAGGAAAAGTTGCAGGAGCAAATGAGTTCCTTGAATTGGGTTCTTTGATTATATTTAAAAACAGAGTCAAAAAGCAATTACATGAATTGCTGTTCAGAAACAATTTAAATTGTTTATCTCAATTCATTAATTAGGTATATGATTGTGCTTGAATACATTGAGTTGGTTAATGTGTGCTTATTTGGGGTGGGGGGTTGGGTCTGGATGTGAAAATAAATAGTCTTGGTTAATATAAATATGTTGAATTTGCTCAGTTGCATATAGTCGTATACCTAGTGATGGCTTAAGTTGTAGTCAGACTAGCTGGGGAGATTTGTACATGTAATGTTTGGTTAACGTTAAATTTGGTTTATATGTCAATTCTTTCCAACCCTTCTGCGACCAATGCCGATGCTCAGGTAACACTTCAATTTCACACCCTTTTGATTGTTTTCTCCAATTTCTCAATTGGGTTTTCTGCATCTTAATCTGGGTTTTCAGTTTTTGGGGACTAGCCACCAAGGGTTTAATTAGCTTTTGGGTATTATTTCTCTGTTTCAGGTCTTCTTTCCCTTCTTGTTGTTTAGATTATTGGAAAGTTGAATGTAAGAGGTGCAATTGTGTTTCTTTCTATTTATGTTATTTATGTTGTTGAACGTAGGAGGGTAATTAAGACTTTATTCAATTTAACTAACAGAGTTATGATAGAAAAATGTTATTCACTTTAATTTAAAAAATCAAAACTGACTACAAATGGTTAAATGAGAAAGCGCCCAAATCCCATGCAGTTATCGTAAAAGAGTTAGTTATCTCGTGAAGGAGGCTGACCTTAATGCATTGGCCTCCAAGAAGAGTACAACCAACAACAGCACCATAGCACATCATGAATTGAATTGGACCCACATAATACCTACTCCATCTTGGTCCTGCCACGTACACCATAAACTTTATTTTATACAAAAAATAAAAAAAATATGCTTTTAATTTCATATATAATAGTTTGCTGTTTATATATTTTACGTACTCAAGTCAAATTGTTTCATTTGCAAGCTTAGTTCAAACAAGTTGAGCTTAATTATACAAAATTATGCATAATCTATAAATTATTGACTGTGACTAGCACACAAAAGTTGACTAGCAAACAACAGATACAGAACTATTTGGTCGACATTAAAGTAAATTATTGTACAATATTTTTTTGATATTTTTAAAAAAAAAATATGTATTATAGATGTATAACGATGATTTTTAAATATATAAATATCATTTTCAATTGTAATTTATCACTTTCCTATATTTATATATATGAAAGAGACTGTATTATTCTTAATTAATGAAAATTAATTAAAATATTTATCACTTGTTTATTTTAATTAATTTTTTAAAAAGAAATAAGTTTAAATGATTTTTTATTTCTACGAATTTTAATTTTTGTAAATTTATATGAATTATATGGACCAATAATCTATATTATGAGTACTTTAATAAAATAGTAAGTTAAATTATATACCATGTATTAAGAACAAGAAAGTTTTTTAATTTTTTTATACATTATAAGTGTTCTAATCTTTAATTCAAAATTTTAATAAATTATATTATAAAATATCTCAAATAAAAAATAACATAATATCAGTTTAAACTATTAATACTAAAAAATAAACTTATTTCATGGAACAAAATAGACCGTGGGTTTTTTTAAAGGTTGAAAAAGATTTCCTTTCCTTGCATAATTAAACACAGTCTCATGAATTTATTTGATTAATGTAATAAGTAATGTTATAAATTATTTAATAGTATTACAAAATATAAATTTGTTATTTTGGAAATTAAAATAAACTCATATATTAATGGAATATTTATTTATGGGAAGTTGATGCATTAATTGAATAAGTTAATTTAGGGTCGCACGTGAGCTGTGACTAATGAGTGAACTTTTGGTCAAACATACAAGGCACATCTCTTCCGCATAAGTAGGCCACAAGGCCCACAACTATAATCAATATCATTAATTATTCTAACGTGCAAGTCACGTGACTCGTATCAGATTTTCATTTCATAATTATATTTAGAATAATGCTAGATATACAAACTATTCTACAAATATTTTATAATATGTTGATGTAGCATACTCCATCTCAGCATATTGTGTGGGGTCGAAGACTATATTGAAATAATTTGTTGATCAATATCTGAGGCGGAGTATGCCACATCAGGAGTTTGTAAAATGTTTATAAAATAATTTGTGTCTGTAGCATTATTCTTATATTTATACACTCCCGTTCTAAAATTAAATATATATATTTTTTAGTCCATTTTAAAAAGAAACTATTTTCACAAATAAAAATTTATATTTTCACAAAGTCTCACATAAGTGATAAAAAATGATATCTTCATTTTTTTTTGTGGATATATCAATTTTTTTAAAAAAAAATTAGAGATACATTTTTATTTTAAGACTATAAAATGACATGATATTTCTAATTTGTTATTACTTTTTTTAAGCGTAAATTTATTTTTAAAAATCATCTTTTTATAAATATATCTTTAATTTTGAAAAGTAAAAAGGGAGAGTATAATTTAGCATATATATATATATATATGTATATCAAAGGAAGGAGAAAATGAGGTTACGTACCTAAGATGTCCTTAGCCATGTCGCGGAACCTCAGATGTCGGCGACCTAATTGAGCGTGGTGCTCGAGGACAAGCGACAACAAATTATAGGAATAGAATGTGATAGCTGCTCCGATGACCAGGAACAAAACTCCGGCGATCCATCCGAGGGAGGCAAAAGCGAATGGAAGACTCAAGAGTGGTGGTGCAACTATTGAGGTTGTCAAGTGATATCCACAATGTATCCATGATCCTGCGTATGTGTGCCTATATTAGCACTAAAAATTGAATCCCAACATTTTTTCGAGGAGACGACGACAAATTAAGTTGGTCACACGTGTACTCAATTAATCTTAAAAGGTTGAATACTTTGTACGTTACAAAATTAAAGATATAATTTAATTTTTGAGGTCAAACAATGTCATATTAAATTTTATGAATCGATTCATAAAAATTTAGAATGGAATAAATTTTGTGATTAATAGTTTTTGTTATATCTTATACAATTAATTATAATGATTATATCAACTAAGATTCACACACCAATTTAAATTAAGTTTAATTAATATATCGTCGTTCGATTTCAAAAATCAAAAAATTGTATGAATATTAATAGGATGGAGATTAATTTTGGGAAAATTAAAAAGAATAAGATGGAGATGATAATGATAATTAATGATGAAGAAAGGTGGTAATTAATTAGAAGATGAAGAATATTTAAAACAAAAAGAAATTATAGTATAAGGCATGATCGATTATATATATATATATATATATATATATATATATATTAATTACCTTTTGATTTAAGAACAAAGAGAGCACCAGCATCAAGTTGTTTGTGATCATCATGATAGCTTGGTTCAGAAACATGTTGCTCCTTTCCACGTTGCTGTATCGCTATGGAGCTTGGAGGAAGGGTGCCCATCTCTCTATCTCTGAACAAAAAAATGATGTTCAGTTAGGAGAGAAGGATATAAATGATGATTTGGACTTGTATGAAATTAAGAAGATCAACCAAATATGTATGTATGTATGTATATGGCCACTATCTTTGACTCGTTTGATTTTTTTTTTTTCAATGGGAATATTCTTTTGATTTACTCCACATATATAGCAGCTAGGATAATTTGTATAACAAATATATATGACATACATAAATTTGTATATATGTGCAGAATAGAATAATATTATAGGAACTAATATGTTGATATCATTTTTGATATTTTTATACGTATAATTTATATATTAATTAATAAATAAAAATTAACACATCAATTAAAAGTGTATACTACTATATATAAAAATATAAAAAAATGATGTAAAAATATAAATTTCCATATTATATGGTTATGAGCTTTCGTAAAACAAAAATTAAATTATGGTACATGCACTAATTTCATATGACAACCAAACTAATTCTAAGGTAATTATTTTATATCATCCAAGGAATCTATGAGTTTGGATATATACAACTGATGATATATATATAGTGCAAATAAGGGAAAATCGTATTTAACTATACTTTGTGGAAGTAGTCATTCAACCCTAATTACTTAATTTTTAGGAATGCTTTCCTAAAATTTAATTATGAATAAAATTCCATCTAACCATAAAAAAAATTCTATTTCATTAATTTTGCCACAACCGATCTTTCAACATATTAAAGTCAAAAATAGAGCCGCAATTATCATCTGCATTAACTTTCACAATTCCATCACTTCTTGCTGTTGAGTGTTGTTCATCAGGTTTTGGTGGTTAGTACATTTAGATATTCATATTTTATATCTAATAATATATACATGCATGATATTCACAATTTATATCTAATACTTCCTCCGTCCCAGATAAAAGTTCTGGTAAACTTTTTACGCATATTAAGAAGAGAAATAAAATGACAAATTACCCATAATAATATATCATTAATTATTTTCAATATAGGTGAGAGAGTGACTTTCTAACTATTCAATTCAAAATATTATCTCTCCATACATATTAAATATGGAGAGAGAATTAGAATAAGAAAAGTATGAGATATTTAATGTTACGGACATAATAAGTAAAATGTGTAAAAGTTTGGTTATTAAAGGAAAGTGGACATTTAACATAGAATTACCCAAAATAGTAATAAAGACTTTTATCGTAGGACGGAGGAAGTAATATATAGATTGTCCAACCAAATCTATGTAATGATCACTTTTTTTGGTGAATAAATGACCAGGTTCCGGGCTTATTGAATGGATAATTGGGCAGGTATTAGTAAGTACGAGATTGGGCTGATTTAAAGCAACTTTTTGGGGTGGTTGATGTTTAAGTTGGCTACATAAAAAGAAGAACATCGATCAATTTAAAAAATTATTTTGAGCTTTTAAATTGACTCCTGTTAGTCTAGTACGTAGGGCGAACCCAAGAATAAAACTAGATCAATGTATGTCCAATTATCCATGTAGGTCGCTCCATCTAACCCAATTTTCAAATGTGGGCCAACTTTCCTGGCTAATCATCAATCATTCTGCACTGCTTGAAAGTTAAATTAATTTCCAGATTCTTAAACATAATATACACATAGGAGTATATATTACCCACACCATGTTCATTTGTACCTTTACAGCTCATTAATTTGTGTAAGGGTAAATGTTTCATGAAGCCAAAACTGAACAGCTTATCGCCGAGCTGTTTTATGGATTTCAGTACGTAGAAGCAACAGCGGTAATATATATATAATCTTAAATTGGGATAAATCACTTTTTGATCACTGTATTAGGGTCTGATTTTTATTGTGGTTACCGAATTTTTTTTTATTACAATCGAATACTTGTACTCTCAAATATTACAAAATGGTCATTAATTTTAATTTCCGTCCAAAAACCAGACGAAAATGCTTAGTAGACTAACAGAATCCAAGTAGCAGTTAGTTAGGTGGCACGTAGGGTCCACTCTCACGTGGATCCGTAGTCAAGATAATATCTTTTTAGTTCTTTGTCTTTAAGGTCAGATTTTCGTTTTGGTTCTAGAAACTTTTTTTATTCTGATCGAATAAGCTCTTTCTCAAAAAATTATACAATGGTCATTACTTAAAAATTATTATTATTTTAAATTTATTATTATTTAAAATTATTATTTACAAAATGGTCATGTATGTATTATTTAATAAGTTTATTTGGTTTATTTATTTAGCACTAAAAAAATTATGTACATGCGATGATGTAATGAATGTATTTTGAAATTATCCTGTCATTATTGTCAATAATATTATTATTACTATTATTATTATTTTGAAATTATTAATATTATTATTATTATTTTAAAATTATTATTATTATTATTATTAGCCACTTGCGCTCTTGGTGGCAGACAGTTGTTGTTGGATTCTCCGGCAACTCTGATTAAAAAAAAAAAAAGAGTTGATCAGATTCATCAGAATCAAGAAAAGAAAGAGGGCTTTTTCTTTCTTAAATAAATAAAATAATATTAATAATTATAATAATTTTAAAATAATAATAATAATAAAATACTATTAATATGTAGAACTTGAGTAAAATTAATAGTATTGTATAACAATAATTTTAAAATAATAATAACAATTTTTAATAATAATAATAATAATAGTATTAATAATAATTTCAAAATAATAATAATAGTAATAATAATAATTTTGAAATAATAGTATTAATAATAATTTCAAATAATAATAATAATAATTTTAAATAATAATAATTTCAACATTGACTTTCAACATTTTAAATAATAATAATTTTTAAGTAATGACCATTTTTGTAATTTTTAAAATACAATTATTCGATTATAATAAAAAAAATTTCGATAATGACAATAAAAATCGGACCCTAAAGACAAATGTAAAAAGTGTATTATCTCGATTACGGATCCATTTGGAGAGTGGACCCTACGTGTACACCTCAATTGCCACTTGGATTACTGTTAGTCTACTACTAAGCATTTACGTCTGGTTTTGAAATGAAATTAAAATTAATGACCATTTTGTAATATTTGAGAGTGTAATTATTCGATTGTAATAAAAAAAATTTCGGTAACCACAATAAAAATCGGACCATAATACAATGACCAAAAAATGATTTATCCCATCTTAAATTCTTGCACATGCATGCATTAATAATATGGATTATGCATGTCTTAACTCTTAATTAACTAATCCTATATAAAGTTTTTTTTCAGTATTTCCTTCCTCGTTGTTTTTTGGGGGGGTGGGGTGTAAATTTTGGGCAAAGTGCTGAAAAAAAACCCGACGATTTATATCTGGATGTCCCTTTCACCCTAAACTAATTTTTTTTTTCAAAAGTACCCTTAACGTTATATTTTTGGGTCTTCACCTTGCTAGTTAAAATTTTTTAAAAAAGCGGAACTTTTAAAAAGCAATTTTTTAAAAAAAAAATAGAATTTTTAAAAACAACTTTTTAAAAAAAAGCAAATTTTAAAAATGATTTTTTAAAAAATAGACTTTTTAAAAGCAGATTTTTATAAAAAAATCAGAATTTTTAAAAACAGCTTCTTTTTAAAAAACAATTTTTAAAAAACAATTTTTTAAAAAATAGAATTTTTAAAAAAACGGAACTTTTTAAAAGCAATTTTTTTAAAAAATAGATTTTTTAAAACAGCTTTTTTTAAAAAACAGAATTTTTAAAAACAAATTTAAAAAAAAACAGAACTTTTTAAAAGCAGTTTTTTAAAAAAAATAGAATTTTTTAAAACAGCTTTTTTTAAAAAACAGATTTTTTTAAAAAAACAAATTTTAAAAAAACAAATTTTTTAAAAACAAAATTTTTAAAAAAACAGAACTTTTTTAAAGCAGTTTTTTTTAAAAAAATAGAATTTTTTAAAAACACCTTTTTAAAGAAAACAAATTTTTTTAAAAACAGTTCTTTTAAAAAAACAAATTTTTAAAATAGATTTTTTTTTTAAAAGAATTTTTAAAAATAGAATTTTTTAAAACAAACTTTTTTAAAAAACGGAACTTTTTAAAAGAAGATTTTTTAAAAAAATAGAATTTTAAAAAAACATATTTTTTTAAAAGAACTTTTAAAAAAGTTTTTTTAAAAAAAACTGAATTTTAGTATAATAGAATTTTTAAAAAAGACTTTTTAAAAAATAGAATTTTTAAAAAAACAGAATGTTAGTATTTTAGTATTTTTTTAAATTTATTTTTTTAGTATTTTAGTATTTTTTTTAATTAGTATTTGATGTAAATATGTTATGTTTTGAATTTTAGTATTTTGATTAAATGATGTAAATATGTTATGTTTTTTTTTATTTTGAATTTTAGTATTTTTTATTTTGATTAAATGATATATATTGTTTTATTTAAAATTTTTATTATATTTAAGCATGCCACGTCATCAAATTTTAACGCCGTTTGTCTTTTCTTAACTAAGCGAAGTGAGCGACCCAAAATGTAATGTTCAGGATACTTTTGGAAAAAAAATTAGTTTAGGGTGGAAGTGGGACATCCGTGTAAACAATAGGGATTTTTTTGCACCTTTGCCCTGCAAATTTTAGATAGTTCACAATCTCAACTATCTAGTCCAGATAATTTATGATCAAAAAGCCATCCGATTTATATTTTTTTTTTTTTGTCGTCTATTTTGAACCAAAATTGATTTTTGATTGGTACGTCGTTAGTGGAACAATGCTAAACCTCAAGATGCTACATGTTAACGCCAAGATCTTTCTCCACGTCCCAATCACCAAGACGCGTCCGATATCTGCCGCATTTAACAAATCGACACCAAAAGCTTGCGGCTGGCCGTCGAGGATAGCTCTGGCGTGAGAGAGTCGATCTGACAGCGATCACAAGGTTAACCATGGAGGATAAAAATATCTAGTGTATTGAGAGGATAAAATATCGCTTAAGTGTTACCTTTAGATTGTAGTGATCCTTGCTCATATACTCCAAAGTCCTCATATGTGGTGATTTCCGGACCCACAACCTTTAAGCCGACTAAGCCTTGTCCCATCCTCATTAATGCCGTGCGAGAGATGTCGATCAAAGTTCTATCCCCAATCTACAATTGAAAAAGCCAAGTGGAACCATACTATCTAGTCATTCTACTACCTTGTCACATTGATACTTATAGGCCTAAATAAAGATAATATCCACTAAATGGGTTTGGCCGATGAACCGAACCTAATACTTTCAAGACCCACCTCAATATGTACAAAGTATTATGGCTGAACATTCTGCCAGGTCTTTTTATTAAACAGGAGGTTTAATGAAAGAGTATAAGTGGAATCGGTCCGAATAAAAGGAATTATAATGAGATCAACAAAGGCCCAAGATCTGACTTACCAAGGCCCAATAGGCAAATCTCGAAACAATAATTCAAATAGAAACCGGATACACTCCTTGACGACGAAGGATGGCATAAGGAGTGGTTTTTTGTCAAAGGACCGAAATCTCCTCCATACCGATGGACCACTTCCGATCGCATCTCTCAAACTTCAAAATATTTCAACGGAACGAGTGAGAGAAATGGCGAGCCTTCTAGAGAAGATTCACATTAAGGAATGGAGCTTGGACTTCCGAGTAAACAAGCATGGTGGTTATCGACCATAAGCTATAAGTCTCGAACCCACTTTATTGTTTAACTCCCAATTTCCATTAGTAGTTATCGTAAACAATTATTCCTCATACATTGCGGTGTCTCCGATCAAACCAACGTCGATCGTAATCAAGGATCTGAGGCAGATTTCTTTCTAGTACATCTTCGCCAACCTCTGCCAGAAGTATCAATCAAGATCTTGAAGCCACCGAATCAACTCTATTGAAGGGACAAGCCAACCTCGTAGAAAGCAAAATGGCGAAAACCCAAACACACCCCCCACACAAACTCACACCGAGTGCCTCCTCGATATGCCCTCGGACGAGCGGATTGAATCTTTAAGCTCTAAAAAGAGGAAAATCCAAGCAGATCCTTCGGCCTCCGAAGAACCACAAGTACCTCTAACAGAAACCGATCCTCCGCCAACCACCCCGGCTAAAATTGTTGTTTTTGACGAAGAGCCCGAAGAACAAGTGGAGCGATCACTCAAACTTTCTCGAAAAAGACAACCAACCTCCTCGGACATCAGGCCCGAAGCCTCGGAATCCCCCACTCTCTGGCCAGAATCCGAAGAGAATTTTCCCTTTGAGCTCTACAACTCCTTCGTCCGTAATACCGACGACCACCGATTCGGCAACAACTCTATCATGGACTCCTTTCAGCGAAGGAATGAAGTACCAAGCTAGAGTAAGCTTAATTTATCCATTTTCATATCGGCCCATTAATTTTGAATGATAGATTAACACTTTGATCATCCGCAGAAACATCGTCTTGGACGCCTCGAGTCCCAAATACCAAGAGGTAGAAGTCGAAGAAAGCGCTCGAAGAGAGAATACCTTAAATGCCTTTGGCGAAAGATAAGTAGTCTCAAAGTTGTTATTCAAGACAATGAGTGCCTTGAAAAGACCTTGCGAACGAAAGAAGATTTGAAGACATCCAAGACACTCATCAAGTCATCATTTGATATAAATATCGATTTTACGAAGAAAAATGAAATTTTGGTGAAGAAAATCGAAGATCCGACCCAATCCAACTCGATTACATCGAAGCAAAATAAAGATATCCAAGCTAAAGATCACGAGCAAATGGCCCATCGTCAAAAGCTTGAAGAGAAACTTTGAGAACTCCGGACTCTTAGGGATTTGGGCCCACCACTAACTGATCAGTTCGCAAGGAGATTGAAGCAAATTACAAGAAATCCAACGAGCTGAACAATGAAGTTGTCCACATGTACTCAAGAAGGTACGAGTCCGCCAAGTAAATAAAAAGCCAAACTTGTAGTGGCCAAAGTAAACCCGGCTCTCCTTGACTCTTCGAACAGCGAGGACAATAAGGAAGCTTAAAGATATCATCCGAAGCTTTAGGATTCCTTTGAACATTTCTTGTCGATAATTCATCATCAATCAGCGTGAAAATGTATAATCTTAAAGCATGTTAGTCGATAACTAAAGCAAGTCATATAACATATAAGATCAAGTAATAATGTGACCCAACTCAACACTTAAAAATCGGGTAATAAAGTAATGCAATACTTATTAGTTTCTGAAGTGTGAGACGAGATCTGCTTCATTAGGAATTTGTTTACCCCAAAAGGCCTAACAAAACCAAGAGATGACATTTACTTACCACGAAGGGCTGTAAAGTCTAAAGGACAACGCTTTGCACTACCACGAAGGGCGACAAGTCTGAAAGATGACACTTACCTACCCTCAAGAGGCTTTGACAAGGTCTAAAAGATGACACTTGCCTACCCCGAAAGGCTGACAAGGTCTAAGTGCTGTGTTTTGCCTACCACGAAGAGCTGACAAGGTCTGAAGATGACACTTGCCTACCCCGAAGGGCCTGACAAGGTCTAAAAGATGACATTTGCCTACCACGAAGGGCCTGACAAAGTCTAAAGGATGACACTTGAATACCCCGAAGGGCCTGACAAGGTCTAAGTGATGACATTGCCTACCACGAAGGGCTGACAAAAGTCTCTCGAAGATGACACTTGAATACCTTCGAAGGGGCTGACAAGGTCTAAGTGACTACTGCTTAAAGAGGCTACCATCGAATGGGCACGAGTCCACCGGAACCTCCTAACACCAATGACGTTTGCCTACCACGAAGGGCCCGACAAACTCATAAGGACCACCGCCGTAGAAGAGGCTACCATCGAATGGTCACGTGAGTCCACCCGAACCTCCTCAACACCAATGACATTTGCCTACCACGAAGGGTCTGACAAAACTCATAAGGACCACTAACTTGAAAAGGTCCATCGAATGGCCCAATGAGTCCACCCCGAACCTCCTAACACCAATGACATTTGCCTACCACGAAGGGCCTGACAAACTCATAAGGACCACCTGCCAAAAAGGCTGCCATCGAATGGCCAGCGAGTCCACCCGAACCTCCTAACACCGAGGTGGCATTTCTTTGTGCTGTCAGGACTATGGATGAAACTCTGACAAGTCCTCTTGAATGTTTTAAACTTGATCCCATGAGTGGCGTCTCATTAACTGATCCCTAGGCAATGGACCCGATCGACGACCCCCCATTAGACAAAGAAGAGGTATAGGAGATAAAATCGAATATAGCTTTTTGGTGGTGGTGTGAGATCGAACCATTTAGCTGACACAAAGATCCACATGAACCCTCCGAATAACATCTTCAGCTTCGGGCGGCACCCAAAGTTCCTCAATAGTGGGAGATGGGTCCACAATAGAATACCCGTCTGCAAACAACGCCCACGAATTCTGATTCTGCCGAAGCATTGCAACGGTTTTGTCGGACTCTTCAGATTCTCCATAACTATCATCATCTTATTTCTTCATCCCTAAGGACACGGCTTACATATCAAACCGGTGTCTTCTTTTGACTTCTCGCATCAAAAGCGCTCCCCACTTGCAAGCAACTAACTAGCGTCGATACAAATAACATAGCTCGGCGGCGAAGGCGGGCTTCATCGACAAAAGGCACTTAAATAAAAATAGGTCGTTTATTCCACGGAAGGCGTGTTCTGACCCAAAGTCCACTTTGGAGCGTCTTAGCATTCTTGACCCTTTCCTCGCACTGCAAAGATTGGCAAACATCTTTCTAACGATTTGGGCAGAAACCTTCTCAAAGTCTCTTCCGAGTAGTCTTGTCTTTTCCATTCGAACTCGCGACTTTAGATGGGCCTCTCTCAAAGACGAGTATCCATAGGCGGTGTGCCTCGGTGGATTCTCGAGTCTTGACTTCTCGAGTCTGCCGACCATAATCCGAAGACCATAGGGCGGAATACCCTTCTTGACCAATCGGAAAAATGGTTTGGGTCTTCGCTACGTCTCTGCTTCACCATAATCCCGAAGACCAATAGGGCTCAAGACCAAGAAGTATAATACCCTTCTTGACCAATCGGAAAAATGGTATTGTTGGGTCTTCGCTCTCTCGCTTCGACCATAATCCCAAGACCAATAGGTGGAATACCCTTCTTGACCCATCGGGAAAATGGCTGTTGGGTCTTCTATCACTCTCAACCATAATCCGAAGACCAATAAGGCGGAATACCTTCTTGACGATCCCAAAAATGGTGTTGGAGTGCGCTTGATCCCAAGACTGACCTTGAGACATGTCTTTAAAGTGTAGACTTCTTTCTAACTTGATCGGTCTGTCAGTCTGACCACTTCGGTATTGGATTCTAAGCAATATGCTTTCTATCCTTTTCCGACCATGGTCAGGTCTTTTCTCGGCAGAAAAAATCGATCTTCTTCTAGCATCCCCTTGGGCTCTCGAACGAGAACCCTTAGAAACTTACTTGGAAGCAGTACCAGCATGAGCACTCTTTGAAGGACCCAATCAATCCTTGACAGATACTTATTGTGTAGACGAAGTCATAGTCATCAGCTATCCTTTAGAAGTAACTTTTCTACTCTTCTTCACCATGGATTCCAGGCGTGAAGCATTCCTACATTTGTGATTGAAAATACTCAAGACACTAGAACTAAACCCCTCCTTCTAGCAGCCTTGATGTTAACGCGAAGATCTTTCTCCACGTCCCGATCACCAAGATCGTCCGATATCCCCTAGCATTCAACAAGTCGACACCAAAAGCTTGTGGGCTTTGGCCGTCGAGGATAGCTTCCGGCGTGAGAGTCAATCTGAAGCGATCACAAGGTTAACCGTGGAGGATAAAAATATCTAGTGTATTGAGAGGATAAAATATCGCTTAAGTGTTACCTTTAGATTGTGTGTGATCCTTGCTTCATATACTCCAAAGTCCTCAGATGTGTCTGATTTTCCTGACCACAACCTTTAGCCAGCTAAGCCTTATTCCCATCCTCATTAATGCCAATGCAGAAATGTCGATCAAAGTTCTCCCCCGTCTACACAAATTGGCCCAGTGGGCCATACTCATCTAAATATTCTACCATTGTCACAATGTACTTACTTCATAAGTACTCTAAATAAAGATAATATCCACTAAATGGGTTGGCCGATGAACCCAAACCTAATACTTTCAAGACTCCACCTTTCAGCGTATACAAGTATTATGGTAACACTACACAATACATACTATTTTGAAATATATATATATAAACAGTATTTAAAAGAAATATAATTAATTAGAAAGTAATTAAGAATTTGGAAGGTACGTACTTGACCCAGATGTTGGGATATAGGAGAGCATAAATACTCTAATACAGGAAGAAAAATTAAAGAGACAACTATGTATGTGCTTAATTATTTATTTTCTTAAATAAAATTTGCAGTGGCATTAATTTCTTAGGAATGCTTAACAGAGAAACCAAAGGAGCTATATTGTTTACGTACGTGGGGATGATATTCATATTGATAACGTTACTACGTACTGTTGCTAGTACTGTACGCATATGTTTTTACATAGAAATCCATCGTATCGTATGGTGCCGACACTGAAATAACCTTATTTTAAATTGTTAGGTTGGGCCATCCAATCCTTCATTTCTTGACAAAATCTACTGCAACTCTCTCTCTCTCTCTCTCTCTCTCTCTCTCTTTATATATATATATATATATATATATATATTATTGCTTATATTGGTATTAAAGAGTATGTATGGAGCATTAATTAATTAAACTTGTATATATTTTATTTTATTTTTCTGTTGGGGTTTGTATATATGTTTCTTGGCAAAAGAAGTTATCAAATGAATACTATATATACAATATAAGTTTGTGGTTGCAGAATTATAATTTATTTGTTTATTTGAAAATTGCAGAACAGTACTAAAGTTTGATTGGCATATATATAATCAGCTGGAAATTAATCCAATAAGAAGTATTTAAAGGTATATATTTCTGCTACATATTAATATATCATATCAAACCAAAATTAGAGGAGTAATTTAATTTGTAGAGTCATGATCGAGCAGTGCTATGAACTTTAAAGTCCACCTTAAAACATTGACTAATCTTTTTCTCAAAGCGCACTATGCACCCAAAAGTTGCATGTTGTGATGAAAGGTAAAAACAGAGAGTACGTGGACGTGGGTTTTCAGTAGTCTAAATTAAACCTCCATGCACGTACACTTGGATGATTAACACATTATTTATGGTAATTAATAAGTAGTAGTAGGAGTTGCAATAGTTTTAATCATATATAATGAAAATTTATTATTATTAATTCGTTTTTTTCAGGTGGCGTAAGATGGTGATTTAGTGTTACCCAATGGCTGGCTTAAAATAAATCTAAAGAAATGCATGGATAATATCCACCAAAAAGTGATGAAAATGGTGGAATAAAACAGGAATAATTTAAAGCAACGTACGGCAGATAATGTTCTGATACCAGAATTAATGAGCTAGGTCATACTAAAATAAAGAAAAAGTAATTGGGTAAAGGTGAAAATTGATGCCCAAAAAAAGTGTTAAAAGGGAGCTAGCACCATAACTAGGGGTGTTTATCATAATTTATCGGTCCAAACCGGTCACTATTTTAACTCTAAAATGAGTACCGATACTATTACTGATATATCGGACCGGTTCGATACCGATAAAAATTAATTTTGTACCAAAATTTCATAATTTATTGGGCTTCTAGATCTAGTTCGGGTATAATTCTTTGAGAATTGACTTTTAGTTTCCCTTGTGTTATTTTAACTGCTTTGATTCTGAGTTCTTGAAGACTATTTTGGTTTAAAGGTTTTTCTTCCTTGTCATTTTTATCATCATTCATCAACATATGATGTTTCATCTGCTCTTTCTGAACATCAATTTGACCTACTCATTTTCATAGATCTTACAATCTTTCCATGATATTTTTAACAAGTGGAGAGTAATATTGATCAGAAAATTGGTAAGAAAACAAATTGACATCTAATTAATTATTAAGTGTATATCTATATATCTTAGTAGTGGTTAATTATTGGGTTAATTAAGGTTTGGATCAAGTGAAGTTCTAAGCCGGGGAATTGTGAAGCAATCTATGGGTTTGGTTTGGTTGTAGTAACTCTTGGGAAATAGTAGTAAAAAGAAGCACATAAAGAAGGTTAGTAGGTAATTTGGTGATGTGAATGGTTAATTTGTCTTCTTCTATCACATTCATGCGAGCCACTCTTCCTGAACATCAATTAATTAGATCTTAGAACAAAATTCAATGGCTCGTGTAACACCCTTCATCTGCCGCCATCAGAAACCTCGTCTCATACACTTCTTCACCGTCTGATCTTTTCACGAAGTTTACTAAAATTGGTTGGCTTTCTACATCTTGACTGCTGGCTAAGATTTTTGGAGAATTAATAGAGGAAGTTCTTTGGATTAGGCTGGGATTCATAATTCAATGGGTATACCGGTTCGGTATAGTATGTACCAAACTTCCAAAATAACTTTTCGATATCGGTACCAAATAACCAATATATATCGGTTATTTGTATCGATATTGAACTGGTTTCGCTTCGTCCTGAACCGGCCAGTTCGAATAGGTTCAGTTAACCTAAACATCGTAAAAATTAAAAAAAATGCTCACCCCTAATTATAACAATCCGAATACATGAAAGTAGTATGTATACAAGTCAATTATATTTAATATGATGAACTATATACTTTGTAATGATCTTATTCATTTAATAATAATAAAAATTAATTTATAAAAGTTTTTACTTTATCTACATGGTGTTGTTATATTAAATGTGAGAAACCCATAGTTTTGAGCAATACTTTTAGAATCATGATGATGATCATGCTAATGAGATCTAAACTGTTAAATAATTTAAAACTAAAATTATTCGCAATCGTTGGATTACTAAAAAGAGGATTAGCGAATCAGGATAGATTGGTACATACGTTACTTACTCTTAAGAAGATCTTAGGAAGAGGATGATTAATATCATAATTATTTGTGTGGAGACACTAAAACAAGTATGTAGGTGCTAGCTTATTAGAGAATAAGTTCACTAACGTGGTTCGCTAAGTAATACATAATGGAGTTTTACTTGCATGTCGATAGAATTCCTCTAGTGATAATAGTACAAGTGATCCTTAGATTTGAGATCATCATAGTATCATGTGTATGATCAGTGGGGGATCTAAGTAGGGGCAGCATAAGCAGCTGTCCCTACTAGAATTTTTGTTATGTAGGTATAGGGTAGGACAAATATGTAAATTAATAAATTTAAGGTAGTAGATTAATAGAAGTGTTAAATTTGGAGGGGCAAAAAAAAATTTCATAAACCAATTTTAAATTCAAATACAAAAATCTTCTTAATTTTAAAGTTTTGAGAAATTTTAGAAGTATTTTTTGTATAGTTTTTTGTTTTGAATGTTCATCAGCGTGTGAACTGTGAAAGATTGTTTGATTCAAGTTTGATTTTTTTTTTTTGTTATTGATTTGGTTGACTGTGGTTACAATTTGTTTAGTCTGATTGGATTTTTGTTTTTAAGTAATTGATCTTCAATTGAAAATGAAATCATTTTGATTGGGTAGTTTCTGTTTTTTATTGTGATAACTTACTTTGATTTTGTCTTATTTTATAATGGGAAATGGAAAATGAAAAATGACTATGAGCATTAGTGTAAGACCCCAGCTTTTTATAAATAAAATTAAATTTTCTCTATTCATTATCTTGAAATAATAAGGAGTTAATTTGATATAATATTTTGGTTATGGGTGAAATGTGCAAATTTTTACAAAATAAGCAAGTGGTTGTAAAATATTCATTTATGTCGGGAATATTCGTTTTGGTGCGTGGAATATTCTTTTTTATCGGGAATATCCGTAATGACGACGCGATCGTTTATGGACCCCATAACTTGAATAACTGTCCGGATGAAGAAAACGACAAGTTTGAGTTTTTATAAATAACGGCGAATTATTCTGAATTAACACATTGGAATACTGGGTGGTTAAAATACGATGTCTGGCGTGGTTGCTTGCGGTAAGCACCAGTATTGCATGCGATATTGTTGAATTATTGATTCTTACGTGAAGAAGGCACTACTCAATAATTGTTACAATATTTCTTTATTCAATATTTTATTTTATTGATTCAATAATTGTTGCGTTGGTATTTTATATTATTGTTGTTTCAATAATTGTCACCGCATGATTTCTCATTATCGGATCAATAATTCATATTATTTGAATAATATTATTAGATAGCATTATTAGCAATGTCTAGAAAGTTACATCGAGGAGATGTTTGGTCACCTAATTGCGCTTGTGAGTGGAGAAATCCTTATTGAAAAGCCCCCTCTTTCACAGGAACTACTGGTTGTCATAATTGTGATTCTGTAATATTATTTGTGAAAAATTAATTATTGATTTATATGATAAGGAAATATTTATTTGATGTGGTTATAAATGATGAATTTATTTATGTCGTTAGGAAGGAATTAATGTTGAAGTGTTTTATCAGTATTTTGTCGGATTGGAGGTATTAAAAACTCAAATCGGTGTTCTTAAAGTTTTATTGTGTGAGTTGTAATTTTAATCCGACCGTTGGATCGTTGTGATTTTTGGATATGTTATACATATATGAGTTGAGTATATGTCCACAAATTTTGAACCGTTGAAAATTAAAGCATTATTTGTTATGAATTTTAAAAGGTATTAAAAATCGTCCGTTTGTAGATTTCGAATATTTTCTGTTTGGAATTTGGAAAAACTCAAAGCTACAAAGTTGTAGAGAATTCGATTTCATGCGAAATGGACATAAAATTTGTATTTTTCTGATAAACGGGCTATTTTCTATGAATTATTGATGTTTCAAAAAATAAAATAATTTTTATTAAATTATTGTTGGGACCCACTTTTATTTTAACACATATGGGTTGCTGAATTTCTTTCAAGATGGCTGCCCAAAAATTCAACAAAGCATGCGTAAGGAATTTTGAATAATAATAATATTATTTTATTATTTAGTCTCCTATGGCGTTCTAACATTTTCTTATAAATAGACGCTTAGGTTAGAATTGAAAATCACACCAGAATCAAATTTTCTTTCTCTCTAGATTATCGAGCGTATTTTTGTGAGTATTTTGATACTTTGAGAGTTGTTGTACGGTACAAGTTTCCTTCGACTTTCTATCCGATATTCTGATCAGAAGTACCGTTATTTTGAGGTAAGGGATGTTATTTTCTTTTTAAATGATATTATTTTTTTCAATATCATTGTGACGAAATATTGGTGAACTTTTTAATCAAATTTAGAATTTTTTGTTTCGGAGTTACTATTCACGTATACGATACTATTCACGAATACGACACTATTCACCAAAAAATAAAAATTTTTCTTTTTGTCCAAGATGTCTATTTTGGCTACTATCCTTGATTGTATCCATGTTTTAATCGTTATTTTTGAATTCTACTTCACAATTGGTTATTGTGAAGTATTATTGATCTTGGATAAACTGTTATACGAATCCCTAATATTTGTCCTTCTATCTCACTGGATTCGTTCTCTAAAATGTTTTTCATCATCCTCAGTCCTTAATGATGATATTACTGAATATCTTTGGCCTGTAGTGCAAAGATGAATGATTAACTGATAAATATCTTTGGCCCGTAGTGCAAAGATGAATATGTGTTGAGACGAACATGACCCTTTGGTGATACAAATGAATATCTTTGGCACATGTAGTGCAAAGATGAATATTTCATTAAAGATGTATATTGATTGTTATTACTGAGGATAAAATATTGATGATGGACTTTGAAATCTTAGAAGATAGTAGAACTTATTCTCTACTTGACTCTTCTAATGGATTGTTGTTTCCGCTGTAGAATATTGATCTAAAACTTGTTGTCTATCATATTCTATCAGATTTTTCCTTGTTGAAGACGAATGATAATTTATTGTATATTATCTTAGTCATAATATTCTTTCTTGGGCTAGTTGAGCTCACCCTTTTCCTTTTGTTCCATTTTTCTTCTCGGGAGATGAGAACATGGCGAGGATCTAATCGGGTATGGGTGATGGTTCTAGAAAGATGTTTTAGCAGTCCTCACTATTTCTATAAAATAGTGTATGAATAATTGTAATGAGGACTTATTTGAGTGTGGATATTGTCTAGAAGACAATATTTTTATTTAAACTCACAGTATGTGTTGTCGTATTTTGCACGACAATTGTATTATTGAAGTTGTAGTTTACTTTCTGTACCATGTATTTGGCGACTCAGAATGGGAGTGGTGTATACCTATTTTGGGGCGTCACGGTTGGTATCAAATCTTAGGGATATGGTCTCTGGCGGAGATCGGAGAATAGAACTAGGAGGGGAGAGATGAGTAAATCCTTTGCTAGTGTGTCCTATCTAAGCTTATTTGTTGGTCGGTCATAATATGGGGATATTATGTGATATACTAAATTGTTTAATTAACCCTTGTTTTATGGCAGTATTTAAGAATGGCAGCTGAGAACGTTAACAATGGAGTGTATGAGACGGTGGAACAACCTTTAGTCACAAACCAGGAGAACGTGCAACAGGAAGGCAATATTCCTTCTGTAAACAATGCTACCGAGCAAACGATGAATGATGGAATGTTTAGGAGCTTTTTGCAGTTCATGCAAAATCGATTTGAGGAGACTCGTGTATAAATTACGGGTGGAAATGATGGCAACGCGCTTCGTCATGCATCACAAGCGATTCAAGGAGTTGGGACCACCGATTTACGGGAAAGCCGATCCGATTAAGGCGTAAACGTGGTCAAGCAAATTACCAAGATATTTGATGTCTTGGGATGCACAGAGGAACAGAAGGTTCCATTCGCCACTTTTATATTCCGTGGAGAGGCAGATTATTGGTGGGAATCTGTGAAGCGTACTCAGCCAGCCGCACTCAACATGTCTTGGGAAAGATTTCAGAAACTGTTCAATGACAAGTACTTTCCCGAAAGTATTCGGCTATATGAAGGAGGTAGAGTTTATTAGGATCGAATGAAACAACACGAATTGTCTCAATACGAGGCGAAGTTCGCGGAATTATCCAGGTTTGTACCTCATTTGGTAGAAAATGAGGAACGTATAACGCGGATGTTTCTGAGAGGTCTAAAACCCGAGATTCGTCAATACCTTATCTCTCATAAATTTTCTCTGTATTCAGATGTTGTCAACATGGCTCAATTATTAGAGCGAGATAATGAGTATACTCAACCGAGGGACCACAACCGTGGTCATATCTGGTGATGTAAGAAATATCGGGCGATGATAACCAGCGAGGAGGGAAAAATACGGACAAAAGTGGTAACCACTCAGTTGGTAATTGTGCCCATGATAATAGGAGAGGTGAGTCAAGTGGAAATTTTAGAAAGAGGAGATTTACGATGATGACGGAAGACGCGTTGGCGTGACAGACCAAAGACCAAAGAATAAATTCTAGGGGAGGAGAACGACCGCCAGTTAGATGCTACAAATGCGGAGAGGAGGGACACATAAGTCCAAACTGTTCACAGCCTTCTAAGGTGTGTTTTAATTGTGGAAAAGACGGTCATATAGCCCGATTTTGTCCGGTAGCGAAGTCAAGTCTAGCAGGAACGGTGGCACCAAAGGTGGATACGGATAAAACAAAGTCGAGAGTTTCTGGAAGAGCGTTTGTCGTGACTGCCCAAAATGCGAGGAACCCGAACGAATGTATCACGGGTTAGTTGATTATAAATTCTTGCGAAGTCTATACCTTACTAAATACCGGTTCTACCCACCCTTTTATTTCTCCTGTTTGTGCTCAACGTTTAAACTTGACTCCAGAGAAATTAGACTTTAATTTATCTATGGAGACTCTGTTAGGACAAACCTTTATCACATCCACTATTTATAAATCTTGCTTAATCCAAGTTGGCACAATGACATTACCTGTTGATCTTATCTCTTTAAAGATACTTACTTTTGATGTGATTTTAAGGATTGATTGGTTAACCACTCATCATGCCAAAATTGATTATTTTCGTAAGGTTGTTAGTTTTCATATTCCTAACCAACCTGTTATACTAATTCAAGCAACTAAACCACTAAAATCAGTCACTGTTATATCAAGCCATAAAGCCATTTGTTTATTGAAAAACGGATGTCAAGCTTTCTTAGCCCATGTTATGGACTTAAACAAAAACACATCAGATTTGAATGATATTTCTGTTGTTAGTGAATTTCCTGACGTATTTCCTGAAGAATTTTCTGGTCTACCCCCAGAGTGTGATATTGAATTTTGTATCGACTTTGAACCCGTACAAAACCCATTTCTAAAATCTTTTATCAAATGGCTCCTATTGAACTTCAGGAGTTAAAAACCCAAGTACAAAAGTTGGTACCCGAGTCTCTATCTGGTGACTTCCTTTGTGGAATGCACCAAAGCCAGACTCTCCGTAGGGAGCTCTATATTTCTGTGGTGGTAAATTGATAGGTGCCATTGTGACGTGCAATCCAAGATTGGGATATGAATCACATATGAGAGCAATTTAAGTCAGTAATTGAAATATCTAGCTTTCTAGGCTTAATTGGTTACTATCGGAGACTCGTGGAAGGACTTTCTCGAATCGTTACTGTGACGCCCCCAAAATAGGTATACATCACCCATTCTGAGTTGTCAATACATGGTACAGAAACAACTACAACTTTATTATTACAACAAAGAAAAGCTGTGAGTTTAAATACAAATATTATCTTCTGACAATATTTATACTCACATAAATCCTCATCACATTTATTGATACATTATTTTACAAAAATGGTGAGGACTACTAAACAATCCTTTCTAAAACCTTCATTCCATACCCCGACTGCACTCGCTATATTCTCGCCTCCCGAGAAGAATGGAACAAAAAGGAAAAGGGTGAGCTCAACTAGCTCGAGAAAGAATATTATGACTAAGATAATATACAACAAATTATCGTTAGTCTTCAACAGGAAAAATTTAATAGAATCTGATAGACAACAAATTTTCAATTAATATTCGCGCCGAAATAATAATTCATTAGAAGAGTTAAGTAGAGAATGCAAACTACTATCTTCTATGTATGAATTTAAAAGTTCATCGTCTATCTTTTATCCTGTAGAACAACAATCAATATACATCTGGAATCAAATATTCATCTTTTTTCTACGCCAAAGATATTCATCGATTAATCATGTTCATTTAAACACTGTTCATCTTTGCACTACTGCCCAAAGATATTAATCGATCGATCGTGTTCATCTCAACACTGTTCATCTTTGCACTACAAAGCCAAAGATATTCTTCAAAATCATTCATCTTTGCACTACGGGCCAAAGATATTCTTCAAAATCATTCATCTTTGCACTACTGGGCCCAAAGATATTCAATAATATCATCATTTAAGGCGAGGATGATGAAAATATTTTTAAAGAACGAATCCAAAGTGAAACAAAATGACAAGGATTAAGGATTAAGGATTAGTACTTTGTTTTATCCATGTCCAACAATACCCCAAAAATAATCACGGTGGTGTAAAATTCAAGAATGATCAAAACATGGATCTGATCAAAGCTAGTATCCAAAATAGATGTTTTGGACAAAAAGAAGAAATTTTATTTTTTTTGGTGAATAGTCTTGCGTATCGTGAATAGTCTTGATATCGTGAATAGTCTTGAAGTATCGTGAATAATCTGAAGTATACATGAATAGTAAATCCGACACCAAAAGATAGAAATTCCACAAAAACATCTTCATCTTCACGCTTATGAATAGTACTTCGTGAATAGTAACTCGTGAATAGTAACTCATGAATAGTAACTCGTGAATAGTAACTCATGAATAGTAACCCCATACGAAAAAAGTTCCAAATTTGATAAAAACTTCAGATCAACATTTCAACATAATGATATTGAAGAAATAATATCATTACGAAAAAAAATAATATCCCTTACCTCAAAGAATCGATGACTTGGAAGGAAGGTCGTCGGAGTGATCTTTGAATGAAACTTGTCTTTGATAAAGAACTCTCAAAGTATCTAAATACTCACAAAATACGCTCAATAATATAGAGAGAAAGAGAAAACTTTGTTTACGGTGTGATTTTCAATTCTAACTTAGCCCTCTATTTATAGGAAAATGTTAGCCGTAAAAGCGACTTGACTTCTTACACGATGGCTTTACACTTCTACTATTGCCACCCACCACATTTGAAATAAAATTCAGCACATTTCTTCACCAACCACAAGTGGGGCCCACTCAATTCTAGAATTTTCCACCAAAATCAATTATAACCCTAATTTCCTAATCGGACACCTCTTAAAATTCATAACAAATCATTCGTGCATTTTTAACGGTTCAAAATTTGTGGACATATACTCAACTTATGTATGTATAACATACCCAAAAATTACCACAATCAACGGTCGGATTAAAAATTATAATCCCCATGATATATCTCAAAACCCCATTTAATTTTTAATACCTCAAATCGGTAAAATCTTGATAAAACACCTCAACAATAATTTCTTCATTTATAACCACATAAATAAATCCATCATTTATATCCACATAAAATAAATATTTCTTTATCATATGAATCAATAATTAATTATTCACAAATAATATTACGAAATCCACAATTATGACAACCAGTAGTTCCCGGAAAGAGGGGCTTTCCAATAAGGATTTCTCATTCTTGGCAGCAATTATTAGGTGACCAAACCTCTCCTTGATGAACTTTCTAGACATTGCCAATAATGCTATCTAATAATATTATTTAAATAATATGAATTATTGATCGATAATGGAGATAATGTGCGTGACAATTATTGAATAACAATAATATAAAATATCAACGCAAAGAAATTATTGAATCAATAAAATAAAATATTGAGCAATAACTCTTTGTAAAAATTATTGAGTAGTGCCTTTCTTACGTAAGGATCAATAATTCAACAATCTTTGTGCAATACCGGTGTCTTCTTTGTCAACCACGCGTATTCATCGTATTTTAACCAAGGTATTCCAACGATCTTAATTGGTAACAACTACGCCAGTTTATTTTTAACCAACTTATATTTGTCGTTTCTTCATCCAATCGCTTTCCGTTATGGGGCCCACACATGTCATTTAATATAAATACGAATATTCCCACAAGATCGAATATTCCACGACCAAACTAATATTCCCAACAAAATGAATATTTTATAACCACTTGCTTATTTTGAAATATTTGCGTATTTAACCCTTAACTATCCACATTAATCAAATCAACCCTTACTATTTCAAAATAATAAATAAAGGAAATTCCTTTTATTTAAAAAAAATTTAGGTCTTCTGACCTCCCTCCTTATGAAATTTCGTCCTCGAAATTGGCGTGCGTACACAGTGTTTGAAAAGGTGAGGATACCTCGCTTTCATTTCCGTTTCCAATTCCCGGTCATTTCCTCTATAGCATGATTCCTCCACAAAACTTTAACTTGTGGTATGACCTTTCTTGGCGTAGGGACATGCTCCTTCTATCCAAGATCTTGATAGGTACCTCCTCATCGTTAAGTCTTGGCTATCTCGTCCGGTTCTAACTCAATAACGTGGTTCGGGTCTTTCACATATTTACTGAAGTACGATATGTGAAACACATTATGAACACGAGACATACTCGAGAGTAACGCAAGTCTATAGGCTACATTTCCTACTCGGTCAAGAATTTGAAATGGACCAATAAATCGTGGATTGAGCTTTCCTCTCTTCCCAAATCTTGTAACTCCCTTCCATGGAGCAACTCATGAACAATACATGATCCCCTACATTAAATTCCACGTCCTTTCGATGAAGATCCGCATAACTCTTTTGTCGATCTTGAGCCGTTTGTATCGTTGTCGAATTATTTGGATCTTTTCGGTGAGTCATACGTACTAACTTTCGGGTCCCAACAATGTTGCTTCACCCACCTCATCCCAACATATTGGAGAACGACATTTTCGTCCATATAATGCTTGAATGGAGCCACACCTATACTTGCACGATAAGCTGTTGTTGTAGGAGAATTCCACCAATGGTAAATACTTATCCCAACTACCCTTGAAGTCTGGACACGAGTCTTAATAAATCTTCAAGAGTTTGAATAGTCCTCTCTCGATTGTCTCGTCCGCTTTGGGGATGGTATGCCAACTAAATCGCAAATCCGTGCCCATAGCTTTTTGCAAGCTAACCCAAAATCTTGAAGTGAATCTTGGGTCACGATCCAAACTATGGATATAGGCATGCCATGCAACCTCACAATCTCATTTACGTGCATATACTAGCAAGAGGCGTTCAAGTGAATAAGTCTCCGTGTCGGAAAGAAATGAAGCGCGGACTTGGTTAATCTATCAACAATAACCCAAATAGCATTGATGCCTTGAGAAACCGTAGGAGGAAGACCCGTAACGAAATCCATGGTAATGTGTTCCCACTTCCATTCAGGAATCTCAAGTGGTTGCAACGGACCCTTAGGTACTAGATGCTCTCACTTTTTACGTTAGCAAGTTAAACACATCGAGATAAACTTTGCAATCTCTCTCTTCATATTATTCCACCAAAATGTATATCGAAGATCACGATACATTTTAGTACTTCCGAGATGGATTGCAAATGGTGTATTGTGTGCCTCCATCATAATCTTGTACTTCAAATCGAGTCGTTAGGAACACAAAGTCTAGAGTGGACTCAAGTATTCCTTCTTCATCAATTCTCGCTTAGGAATAGCTCCTTCTTGTACTTTCTTCTTCATACGTGCGTCTCACCGGGATTGGTGGCTTGAGCAACCTTAACTTTTTCTATTAAAGTTGGCTCTGTCGTATACTTGACATCATCGCACTCGTTCCGCATATGATCTTCTACTCAATCGATCGTCGTCTACCACGTTAAACTTTACGGGATGGTATTGAATAGTGTGGTCGTCGTAGTCTTTCAATAGCTCGAGCCAACGTCATTGCCCGCATGTTGAGTTCTTTTTGAGTGAAGAAATATTTAAGGCTTTTATGGTCCGAATATATCTCCACTTTCTCCCCATATAGATAGTGCCTCCATATCTTTAAGCGCAAAACGCATTTTTGCTGACTCTAGATCATGGTAGGATAATTCCTCTCATACTCTTTAAGTTGTCATCGAGGGCATAGGCTATGACTTTCCCATGTTGCATGAGAACACATCCTAACCCTTTGCACGAAGCATCGGCAGTAGATAACAAATCCATCCGAACCGGATGGTATTGTTAGAAACAGTCTTAAAATAAGTCTCCTCTTAAGCTCTTGGAAACTTTTCTCGCATTCTTCGCCCTAAACGAATTTCGTATCCTTTCGAGTTAGGCGAGTTAATGGAGTAGCGATTCGAGAAAACCCTTCCACGAATCTCCGATAATAACCAAATAAGCCCAAAAAGCTACGTACTTGATCACCGAAGCTTGGTTGCTCCCAACTTTGTATTGCTTCAATCTTGGCACGGATCAACAGATACTCCATGTTTTGACACCACATGCCCAAGAAAGGCTACTTCCTCGCCGAACTCGCATTTCTTCAATTTGGCATATAGTTGGTTTCACGAAGCCTTTGGAGTACCGACTTTCAAATGGTGCTCATGATCTTCACGACTTTTGGAATATATAAGGATGTCATCAATAAAGACAACAACGAATCGATCCAAATATTCCTTGAATACTCGGTTCATCATATCCATGAAAGCCATGAGGAGCATTAGTTAGTCCGAAAGACATGACTAAGAATTCATAATGCCCATACCGAAGTTCTCGGCGGTCTTTGGAATATCCTCGGTTCTAATTTTCAATTGATGATATCCGAGCGAAGATCGATTTTGAAAAGAATTGTGCCTTACAGAATTGGTCAAACAAGTCATCAATACGAGGTAGAGGATACCTATTCTTGATGGTGACATGGTTCAATTCCGATAGTCAATACAAAAGTCGCATACTCCCGTCTTTCTTTTTTTACAAATAAAACAGGAGCACCCCGAGGAGATGTCTTAGGGCGAATGAAACCGATGTCCAACAATTCTCGTAGTTGGACCTTTAACTCTGAAGTTCAATAGGAGCCATTCGATATGGGGTTTTAGAAATGGGCTTTGTACGAGGTTCAAGATCAATAAAGAATTCAACTTCACGTTACGGGGTAGGCAAGGAAGTTCTTGAAATCGTCGGGAAAGTCAATAACAACGGAATATTATTCAAATTTGGCGTGTCTTTATTCAAATCCATAACATGGGCTAAGAAAGCTTGACATCCGTTTTTCAATAAGCGAATAGCTTTATGATTAGATATGATAGTGATTGATTTTAATGGTTTAGTTGCTTGAATTAAATACAACAGGTTGGTTAGGAATATGAAAACTAACAACCTTACGAAAACAATCAATTTTGGCATGATGAGTAGTTAACCAATCAATCCCTAAAATCACATCAAAAGCAAGTATCTTTAAAGAGATAAGGTCAACGGGTAAGGTGATGGTGCCAACTTGAATCAAACAAGATTTATAAACGATGGATGTGATGAAAGTTTCTCTAACGGAGTTTCCACGAGATAGGTCAAAGTCTAATTTCTCCGAGTCAAGTTTAAACGTTGAGCACATGCAGAGAGATAAATGAATGGGTAAAGACCGGTATCAAGTAAGGTATAAACTTCGCAAGAATTTATAAATAGCTTACCCGTGATCACCTCGTTTGGGTTCCTCGCATTATGACCCGATCACAACAAACGCTCTTCCGGAATCGTTGACTTTGACTTTTACGGGACGATCTTTTGAGTCACCGTCCCCATTGAACTAGGTTTCGCTATTACCGTCTGATCTCGGCGATATGTCCTTCCTTTCCACAACTATAGCATACCTTGAACTGTTTGTGGGCGCTTTGACCGATATGTCCCTCTTTTCCGCATTTGTAGCATATAATGACCGGTGGTCGTTTCTCCTCCCTTAGAACCGATTCTTTGCTTAAGACCGCTGTCGTCTTCACATAGTCGTTGTTAAATCTCCTCTTTTAAAATCTCCTCCCGACTCGCTTCTTCATTTTCATGACCATGATTACCACCAGTGGTTACCATTTCATTCCGTCTGTTTCTTTCTCCGCAGTTATCATTATTACATTGTTGACCGCCATCTCTGAGTGCGATCCTGGTTATGGTCCTCGATTGACCGTACTCGTTATCTCGCTTCTAATAATTGAGCCACATTTACAACATCCGAATAAAGAGAAAGTTTATGAGAAATGAGATCTTGGCGTATCTGGGGTTTCAAACCTCTAAGAAACATCCGCGTCATATACGTTCCTCATTCTCCACCAAATGAGGTCTGAAACACGGATAACTCTGCAAAACTTTGCCTCGTCTTTGAGACACCGCCATGTTTGTTTTGCTCTAATCGATGAACTCCACTTCCTTCATATAGCGAACACTTTCGGAAAGTATTTGTCATTAAATAGTCTCTGAAACGTCTCCCAAGACATCTTTGAGTCTTGGTGGATGGAGTGCGCTTCCTGAGACTCCCACCGATGAGTCTGCCTCGCCACGGAACATAAAGGTGGCGAATGGAACCTTCTGTTCTCCGTGCATCCCAAGACATCGAATATCTTGGTAATTTGTTTGACCCATGTTTCCGCGCATGATCGGATCTGGCTTTCCCTTAAATTCGTGGTCCCAACTCTTTGAACTGCTTGGTTGTGACAACCCGTGTAATTGCTATCATTTCCTCCTGTATTTTGAACACGAGTCTCCTCGTCTCGATTTTGCATGAATCGCTATGAAAAGCTTCTAAACATCCTCGTTCATCATCTCTTTCGGTGGTGTTGTTCATGGGAGGAACATTGCCCGACTGTTGTTACACGTTCTCCTCGTTGGTAAAATGTGCAGGCATCTCCACGGTCTCATTTACTCCATCATTAATATTCTCGATCGACATTCTCAAATCTTGTCATAAAACAAGGGTTAATTAAGGAAATCAATATATCACATAATATCCTATATCTTGACCAACTAACAAATAAGCTTAGGTAGGACACATTAGCGAAGGATTTACTCGTCTCTCCCCTCTAGTTCTATTCCCCATCTCCGCGGAGAGATCATATCCCTAAGCTCGATACCAACCGTGGCGCCCCAAAATAGGTATACATCACCCATTCGAGTTGTCAATACATGGTACGTAAACAACTACAACTTTATTATTACAACAAGAAAGCTGTGAGTTTAAATACAAATATTATCTTCTAGACAATATTTATACTCACATAAATCCTCATCACATTTATTGATACATTATTTTACAAAAATGGTGAGGACTACTAAACAATCCTTTCTAAAACCTTCATTCCATACCCCAGACTAAATACTTTCGCTATATTCTCGCCTCCACGAAGAATGGAACAAAAGGAAAAGGGTGAGCTCAACTAGCTCGAGAAAGAATATTATGACTAAGATAATATACAACAAATTATCGTTAGTCTTCAACAGGAAAAATTTAATAGAATACTGATAGACAACAAATTTTCAATTAATATTCGCGGTGAAATAATAATTCATTAGAAGAGTTAAGTAGAGAATGCAAACTACTATCTTCATGTATGAATTTAAAAGTTCATCGTCTATCTTTTATCCTGTAACAACAATCAATATACATCCGGAATCAAATATTCATCTTTGCACTACAGTGCCAAAGATATTCATCGATTAATCATGTATTCATTTAAACACTGTTCATCTTTGCACTACAGGGCCAAAGAGATATTAATCACCTCATGTTCATCTCAACACTGCTCATCTTTTTTCTTAAAGATATTCTTCAAAATCATTCATCTTTTGCACTACAGGCCAAAGATATTCTTCAAAATCATTCATCTTTGCACTACGAGCCAAAGATATTCAATAATATCATCATTTAAGACCGAGGATGATGAAAAATTTTTTAAGAACGAATCCAAAGAAACAAAATGACAAGGATTAAGGATTAAGGATTCGTACTTTGTTTTATCCATGTCCAACAATACCCCAAAAAAATAATCACAGTGGTGTAAAAAATTCAAGAATGATCAAAACATGGATACAATCAAAGCTAGTATCCAAAATAGATGTTTTGGACAAAAAGAAGAAATTTTATTTTTTGGTGAATAGTGCAGATATCGTGAATAGTCAGATATCGTGAATAGTCTTAGATATCACGTGAATAATACCGTATCATGAATAGTAAATCCGACACCAAAAGATAGAAATTCTACAAAAAACATCTTCACGCTTCATGAATAGTACTCGTGAATAGTAACTCGTGAATAGTAACTCGTGAATAGTAACTTCGTGAATAGTAACTCATGAATAGTAACCCCGATATGAAAAAGTTCCAAATTTGATAAAAACTTGGATCAACATTTCAACATAATGATATTGAAGAAATAATATCATTACGAAAAAAAAATAATATCCCTTACCTCGAAGAATCGATTTCTTGGAAGGAAAGGTTCGGAGTGATCTTTGAATGAAACTTATCTTGAACAAAGAACTCTCAAAGTATCTAAATACTCACAAAATACGCTCGATAATATAGAGAGAAGAGAAAAACTTTGTTTACGGTGTGATTTTCAATTCTAACTTAGCCCTCTATTTATAGGAAAATGTTAGCCGTAGAAGCGGAGACTTGACACCTACACGATGGCTTTACTCGCTACTATTGCCACCCACCACATTTGAAATAAAATTCAGCACATTTCTTCACCAACCACAAGTGGGGCCCACTCAATTCTAGAATTTTCCACCAAAATCAATTATAACCCTAATTTCCGAATCGAGACACCTCTTAAAATTCATAACAAATCATTCGTGCATTTTAACGGTTCAAAATTTGTGGACATATACTCAACTTATGTATGTATAACATACCCAAAAATTACCACAATCCAACGGTCGGATTAAAAATTATAATCCCCAATATATCTCAAAACCCATGATTTAATTTTTAATACCTCAAATCTGGTAAAATAATCGATAAAACACCTCAACAATAATTTCTTCATTTATAACCACATAAATAAATCCATCATTTATATCCACATAAAATAAATATTTCTTTATCATATGAATCAATAATTAATTATTCACAAATAATATTACGAATCACAATTATATGACAACCAGTAGTTCCGGGAAAGAGGGGCTTTCAGATAAGGATTTCTCCTTCTTCACTGGCGCATGATTAGGTGACCAAACCTCTCCTTGATGAAACTTTCTAGACATTGCCAATAATGCTATCTAATAATATTATTTAAATAATATGAATTATTGATCGATAATGGAGATAATGTGCAAAGTGACAATTATTGAATAACAATAATATAAAATATCAACGCAAAGAATTATTGAATCAATAAAATAAAATATTGAGCGATAACTCTTCGTAAAAATTATTGAGTAGTGCCTTTCTTACGTAAGGATCAATAATTCAACAATCTTTATGCACCGCTAGTATCGTCTTTCTCTTCTTTGTCACCACATCGATTCTTGTATTTTAACCACCGGGTATTCAAACAGATCTTAATTGATAACAACTACGCCGTTATTTTTAACCAACTTATATTTGTCGTTTCTTCATCCAATCGCTTTCCGTTATGGGGCCCACACATGCATTGTCATACCGTCGCATTTAATATTCCCGACAGCGATCTGAATATTCCACGACCAAACTAATATTCCCGAACAAAATGAATATTTTATAACCACTTGCTTATTTTGAAATATTTGCGTATTTAACCCTTAACTATCCACATTAATCAAATCAACCCTTACTATTTCAAAATAATAAATAAAGGAAATTCCTTTTATTTAAAAAAAAATTAAAGGGTCTTACAGCCATCTGCTTAACTTAGTGACTCGAGAAAAGATACAAAATTTGTATGGAGCGAGGAATGCGAGAAGATTTTCTAAGAGTTCAAGAGGCGACTCATTTCGACACTTGTTCTGACCATACCATCTTGGAAAAGCGAACGTGGTAGCTGACGTGTTGAGTAGAAGATCGTACGCAGGTACGAATGCGATATTGTTGAACACAAAGACCTATTTTGTATAATTTACAAACGATAGAGATAAAGTTAAAGACTCTAGGGACCCACGTGATGATATACGAGTAGAATCGACTTTAATCGATAACGTTAAATTCGCTCAAGCTACAGACCTGGAGCTGATGAATATAAAGAAGAAGGTGCAAGAAGGCATTATTCTAGAAGTAAGAGTCGATGAAGAGAAGAAAGCTCAAACCTTCGATTTATTTGAAATCCTCGATCGAGTAGGAAGTGTGGCCTATAGACTCGCTTTAACGCTAAGTATGTCGAGTGTTCATAACGTTTTTCACGTATTGATGTTATGTAAATATGTGAAAGACCCAACCGCATCATTGAAGTTAGAAACCGAATGAGATAGCCAAAGATTTAACGTCACGAGAGGTACACATCGAAGATATTGGATAGGAAAGAGCATGTCCTACGAACAAAGGTTATACCACAAGTTAAGGTTTTGTGGAAGAACCATGCAATTGAGGAAATGACATGGGAGTTGGAATCGAAAATGAAAGCGAGGTACCCTCACCTGTTCGAAACACCAGGTACGTACATCAATTTCGAGGATGAAATTTTATAAGGAGTGGAGGTTGTAAGACCCCAGCTTTTTATAAATAAAATTGAATTTTCTCTATTCATTAACTTGAAATAATAAGGAGTTAATTTGATATAATATTTTGGTTATGGGCGAAATGTGCAAATTTTACAAAATAATCAAGTGGTTGTAAAATATTCATTTCTATCGGGGAATATTCGTTTGGTCGTGGAATATTCTTTTTGTTTTGAATATCCGCATGCACGCCAAGCTAGATCATTTGTGGGTCCCATAACTTAATAACTCGCTTTGATGAAGAAAACGACAAGTTTGAGTTTTTATAAATAAATGGAATTGTTACTGCTAACACCATTGGAATACCGGTGGTTAAAATACAAGATACGCTGGCGTGGTTGCACAAGAAGACACGGTATTGCATGCAGTATTATTGAATTATTGATTCTTACGTAAAAGACACTACTCAATAATTGTTATAGTATTTACCGCTCAATATTTTATTTTATTGATTCAATAATTGTTGCGTTGATATTTTATATTATTGTTGTTTCAATAATTGTCATCGCATGCGATTTCCCATTATCGCATCAATAATTCATATTATTTGAATAATATTATTAGATAACATTATTGGCAATGTCTAGAAAGTTCACATCAAGGAGAGGTTTGGTCACCTAATTGCGCCAGTTAGAGAAAAATCCTTATCGAAAGCCCTCTTCCTTTCCTACCGGCTGCTGTTGTCATAATTGTGATTCAGAATATTATTTATGAATAATTAATTATTAATTTATATGATAGGAAATATTTATTTGATGTGGTTATAAATGATGGATTTATTTATGTGGTTAGGAAAGAATTAATGTTGAAGTGTTTTATCAGTATTTTGTTGGATTGGAGGTATTAAAAACTCAAATCGGTGTTCTTAAAGCTTTATTGCGTGAGTTGTAATTTTAATCCCAATTGCTGATCGTTTGATTTTTTTGAATATGTTATACATATATGAGTTGAGTATATGTCCACAAATTTTGAACCGTTGAAAATTAACGCATGATTTGTTATGAATTTTAAAAGGTGTTGAAACGGTGTTGAAAATCGCCCGTTTGTGAATTTCAGAGATTTTCTGTTTGGAATTTAAAAAAACTCAAAGCTACAAAGTTGTAGAGAATTAAACTCCATGCTAAATGGGCATAAAATTCATATTTTTCTGATAAACGGACTATTTTTTATGAATTATTGAAGTTTCAAAAAATAAAATAATTTTTATTAAATTATGGGTCGGACCCACTTTTGTTTTAACACATATGGGCTGCTGAATTTCTTCCAAGATGGCTGCCCAAAAATTCAACAAAGCATGCGTAAGGATTTTTGAATAATAATAATAATATTTTATTATTTAGTCTCCTATGGCGTTCTAGCATTTTTCTATAAATAGACGCTTAAGTTAGAATTGAAAATCACACCAGAAACAAGTTTTCTTTCTCTCTAGATTATCGAGCGTATTTTTGTGAGTATTTTGATACTTTGAGAGTTGCTGTTCGGTACAAGTTTCCTTCGACTTTCTATCCGATTTTCCGATCAGAAATACTGTTATTTTGAGGTAAGCGATGTTATTTTCTTCTTAAATGATATTATTTTCTTCAATATCATTATGCCGAAATATTGGTGAACTTTTTAATCAAATTTGGAACTTTTTATGTCGGGGTTACTATTCACGTATACGATATTATTCACGAATACGATACTATTTACCGAAAAATAAATTTTTTCCTTTTTATCCAAGATGTCTATTTTGGCTACTATCCTTGATTGTATCCATGTTTTGATCGTTATTTTGAATTCTGCTTCACAATTGGTTATTATGAAGTATTATTGATCTTGGATAAACTGTTATACGAATCCCTAATATTTGTCCTTTTGTCTCATTGGATTCGTTCTCTAAAATATTTTTCATCATCCTCAGTTCTTAATGATGATATTATTGAATATCTTTGGTGTAAGACCCCGAATTTTATGAAATAAAAGTATTCAATTTTTCTCTTCAGTAAATGGTTAAATTGATAAAAGTTAAAGTTAAGGGGTGATATATGAATTTTTTTTCAAAATACGCAAGGGGTATAAAGTATTCATTATTGTTTGGGAATATTCGTTTGGTCGTGGAATATTCTTTTACGTTTTAGAATATTCGCATTTACGGTAGCCTATTTATTGGGCCCCATAATGTAATAACCGCTTGGATGAAGAAAACGACAAAATTAAGTTTTTATAAATAACGACGTAATCGTTATCACAGAATTAACACTTGTTGGAATACCCTATTGGTAAAATAAAGTAATACGCGTTGTTGCACAAGAAGCTTACCAGATACACGTATTTTTGAATTATTGATTCTTACGTAAGAAGGCACTACTCAATAATTGTTACGATAATTACCGCTCAATATTTTATTTTATTGATTCAATAATTGATGCGTTGATATTTTATATTATTGTTGTTCAATAATTGTCACCGCACAAAGATCTCCATTATCGGATCAATAATTCATATTATTTGAATAATATTATTAGATAACATTATTGGCAATGTCTAGAAAGTTCTCATCGAGGAGAGGTTTGGTCACCTAATTATGCGCCATGAAGGAGAAATTCTTATTGGAAAGCCCCTCTTCTCGAAATCGCTTCAGTTTATAATTGTGATTCTGTAATATTATTTGGGAATAATTAATTATTGATTTATATGATAAGAAAATATTTATTTGATATGGATATAAATGATGGATTTATTTATTATATGTGGTTATAATTGAAGGATTTAATGTTGAGGTGTTTTATCAGTATTTTTGTCAGAATGGAGATATTAAAAATAAAATCAGTATTTTTACGATATATTGCTTGAGTTATAATTTTTAATCTAACCGTTGGATCGTTGTAATTTTTGGATATGTTATACATATATAAGTTGAGTATATGTCTATAAATTTTGAACCGTTAAAAATGAACGAATGATTTGTTATAAATTTTAAGAGGTGTTTGATTCGGAAAGTAGGGTTATAATTGATTTTGGTGGAAAATTCTAGAATTGAGTGGGCCCCACTTGTGGTTGGTGAAAAATGTGCTGAATTTTATTTCAAATGTGGTGGGTGGCAATAGTAGCGAGTAAAAGCCATCGTGTAGCTTGTCAAGTCTGCTTGGTGGCTAACATTTTCCTATAAATAGAGGGCTAAGTTAGAATTGAAAATCACACCGTAAACAAAATTTTCTCTCTTTCTCTATATTATTGAGCGTATTTTGTGAGTATTTAGATACTTTGAGAGTTCTTTGTTCAAGACAAGTTTCATTCAAAGATCACTTCCGATCTTTCCTTCCGGCATCGATTCTTTGAGGTAAGGGATGTTATTTTCTTCTCAAATGATATTATTTCTTCAATATCATTATCTTTGAAATATTGGTTGGAACTTTTTATCAAATTTGGAACTTTTTCATGTCGGGGTTACTATTCATGAGTTACTATTCACGAAGTTACTATTCATGAGTTACTATTCACGAGTTACTATTCACGAGTACTATTCATGAAGCGTGAAAATGTTTTTTTGTGAAATTTCTATCTTTTGGTGTCGAGTTACTATTCACGATACTCAAGACTATTCACGATACTCTGACTATTCACGAATCACGGCTTTATTCATTCAATTTAAAATGAAAATTTTTCTTTTCGTCTAAAATATCTATTCTGGATACTAGCTTTGATTGTATCCATGTTTTGATCATTCTGGAATTTTACACCACTATGATTATTTTGAGGTATTTTTGGATGTATAGATTAGGAGTTATGGATTTTATGAGAAAAGACTATTTTAAAAGTAACTATTTATAACTCCTTGCAGTTAACTCCAAAATTGATGAAATTTTTATTGAGAGTACATCTATATAATATCGATTGTACTCAGAATTTTGGAATTTTTGATAAAAGTACAATTTATGATAAATGTTTAAATATTCTATTGTTTTGGCCATATGAAAAATAGTAAATGAATTTTTAAAATTTCGAGAAAAATATATGTTCAATATGGGACTATTTTATACTAAATCCCAGAAAAGAAATATTTTTAGAACTGATTTGGTATTTTTCATGAAAATGTTCTAGTTATGAGTAAATGAATTAAATATGTTATGTGAAGTAAGAAAATTGGAAAATATGATTTATTGGCTTGAGAATCATATATGAGATATATGCAGATTTTTATGAGGGTTTTGGTTAATGATGATGAAATTTTATGAGTTTGGCATTTTATGATGATTAAATGCATTAATTAGTAAAGTGTAAACAATTTAATTAAATTGTTTATAAGTTTGAGAAATGATTAAAATATTATTATAATATTAATAATATTAGATTATGAGATTTCTAAGTGATTTATAACATTTGGATTAAGGTGTTATAAATATGGATATGAATTTTATTATGAAACTTTATCTTTTCGTGTCGAGGTTACTATGCACGATATCGGGACTATGTATTTAATACGGGATACTATTCACAACAAATTGGTTTCTTCTTCCCACCAAATTATCGCTGATTTATGAATCTTACTCTTGAAATTAAAACCATGTTTTGATTATATTATTTTTATATAACATTCTTATAACCCTAATGATGATATTTCTCTTTGACTTGAGTGTAAAGATGGGTAGATTATTGGTATGATCGTGACCATAGGTTCTCTTTGGCCAAGATGGTGCAAAAGTTGAATTGTTGGTCGGTATGATCATGACCATTGAATTTACAATTGAATATTTTTAGCTTAAGTGCAAAGGTGAATTGATCAACATGGTTATAATTATTATTATATAACTTCCGAAATGATTATGTATTTCTTTGATATATGAATATCTTTGGCTCAGTAAAGATGACTTGTTGTTGAATATCTTTACCAGAGTAGTGTGCAAAGATGAATTATTGATGAATATCTTTTGCTCGTAATGCAAAGATGACCGATGTTGAATATCTTTGCTTTGTAGTGCAAAAGATGAATTATTGATGAATATCTTTTGCTCAGAATGCAAAGATGACTTTGTTGTTGAATATCTTTAGCACAGAGTGCAAAGATGAATTATTGATGAATATCTTTGGCTTGTAATGCAAAGATGTCCCGTTGTTGAATATCTTTAGCTTTGAGTGCAAAGATGAATTATTGATGAATATCTTTGGCTCAGAATGCAAAGATGACCCGTTGTTGAATATCTTTAGCTTTGTAGTGTAAAGATGAATCTGTTGATGAATATCTTTGGCCCGTGGTGCAAATTGAATTTATTAGTATGATTATGAATGAACTGTGATTTGGTATAACCATGATCTTTGATGTTTCAGGTAAAGACAAGTGATGAAAATTATCTTCGTCCTGGATGAGAAGAGGAATTTAGAATCACAATTATGATTATGAGTTATTCATATGATTGTGGAAAGGAACTGTTGATTGATGTTACAGGGATAAAATATTGTTGGTGGACTTTTAACGTGGAGAAGACAATAGACTTTATAGTCTATTTGACTCTTCTAATGGATTGCTTCATTCACGTACGCAACTATGGTTGAAAAGTTTTATCATCTACCATATGTTCTAAATCTCTGATTTATTACTGATGAAGACTATTGATAATTTATTTATCTTTAGTCATAATATTCTTTACTGAGCTAGTTGTGCTTCACCCTTTGTTTCACAATTCCTTTCGTGTAATAAAAGTGTAGTTTGGGTCGAGCGGGGATAAGCGAGGAATAGAGTGGTGGTCTATAGATGTTGAGGTGAGGTGAATTTAACTTGGAAGGGTGTTTTGTCACTATCATACAAGATGTCTAATGACATACAAACTCGTGTTATCATAAGACATGGTTGTGTTCATCCACTTCTTCGAGTATATTTACAAGCACTACTTATATAATCTTGGTGTTTGTTTGGAGTATAATACCCAATTAGAGACAGGTGGAGATAATGATATGTCAAGAGAAGACTCACCATTGGGAAGAATACGATAGTAATCTTCTTGTTTTTTCTTTAAGGGTCTATTAGATTGACCAAGGATAATTCGTGGCCATATGATATCTACCATAACCTAAAAGCACGGCCTCCCACGTACGAAGGTTTCCTTGAGCACTTCCCAAAGATTCTAATTTCTAAAACAGCTTTTGACTATACCTTTATGTAAGGTGTCATTGTGACGTACATTCTGGTTGGTATATATTTATATCCAAACTCACAAAGATATGTGTTGTTGTATTTTGCACGACAATTGTTGTAATAAAGTTGTAGTTATTTTCTGTACCATATATTTGGCGACTCGAATGGGTTGGATGGAATGGACCTATTTTGGGGTTGTTACATTTGGCCTGCAGTGCAAAGATGAATGATTAACTGATAAATATCTTTGGCCCGTAGTGCAAAGATGAACAGGTGTTGAGATGAACATGACCAACTGGTGATACAAATGAATATCTTTGGCCTGTAGTGCAAAGATGAATATTCGATTAAAGATGTATATTGATTGTTGTTACAGGGTTAAAATATTGATGATGAATTTTGAAATCTTAAAAGATAGTAGAACTCATTCTCTACTTGACACTTCTAATGGATTGCTGTTTCCGCTGCAAAATATTGATCTAAAACTTGTTGTCTATTATATTCTATCAGATTTTTTTCTGTTGAAGACCAATGATAATTTGTTGTATATTATCTTAGTCATAATATTCTTTTCTCGGGCTAGTTGAGCTCACCCTTTTCCTTTTTGTTCCATTTTCTTCTCGTGAGATGAGAACATACATGAGGATCTAATGGGGTATGAAGTGATGGTTCTAGAAAGATGTTTTAGCAGTCCCTCACTATTTCTCGTAAAATAGTGTATGAATAATTATAATGAGGACTTATTTGAGTGTGGATATTGCCTGTAAGATAATATTTGTATTTAAACTCACAAAGATGTGTTGTCGTCGTATTTTGCACGACAATTGTATTATTAATTTGTAGTTTATTTTCTCATGCACTATGTATTTGGCGACTCGTAATGAGTGTGGTGTATACCTATTTTTGGGGACGCCACAATTGGTATCAAAGCTTAGGATATGGTCTCCATGGAGATCGGAGAATAGAACTAGGAGGGAGAGATGAGTAAATCATTCGCTAGTGTGTCTATCTAAGCTTTATTTGTTGGTCGGTCATAATATAAGGATATTATGTGATATGTTAAATTATTTAATTAACCCTTGTTTTATGGCAGTATTTAAGAATGGCAGCTGAGAACGTTAACAATGGAGTGTATGAGACTGTGGAATCACTTCTAGAGGTCAAATATTTTTCTTTGGTGGATCACTTCTAGAGGTCAAATATTCAGGTGATTAACGTTGATCAAATTAAAAAATCTAACCCAGTGAATTCAAGAAGAACACGAAAGATTTAGAGTTGAACTCGTATCTGAGAAAGCACGGTTCTACAATGGTGAATCTGATTCTCCTTCTTCTTCATTTAAATTGATAATTGAGCACAAAATATGATCATAATTTATTTTAATAAATGGAGCAACCCTTATCGCTCCGATAACATCACTTTTGTTCTAAAAATATCTATCAATTGCTATAAATTATACCGTCTTGTGCCTAAAGAATTTGAGAAGCTCATTTGTATAATTAGTTATTTCATCAATAATTGAGGATTTCTCGTCCAGTTGGAGTGTGTATAATATTAGTATATGTTTATTTTGGTTGTTAAAAAATTATCCCCAACAAGAGAGAGAACAATCTGAACTAAAAATGGCGTCGGTGGAATTAAGAGTTCTTCTAGGCGGATAATTTTTGGGGACATTTCTAGTGATTTTTTTTTTTTGGTTTTTTTTTTTTTATAGTATCTTTCAAAAAATGTATAGTATTTATTTTAATTGAAATTTTTGTAAATAACAGTGTTTTAAGTATAAATTGAATAAATACAAGAAACAGGGTTGTACAGACAATATTTTAAGTATAATTTGTATCATATTACGAGAAATGTGTATGATAAATTGCATAACCCTATTTCTCAGATGTTCAATTTATACTTAAAACACTATTTTTTACAAAAATTTCAGTTAAAATAAATATTATATATTTTTTAATAAATACTACAAAAAAAAAACCAAAAAAAAATGTCGCTAAAAAATATCGCCCTAGAATTACTTTGAAATTAATTCTTTTGTGTTAGCTTGATGTACAAAAAGATCCCATTTCACTTTTATAGTGTTACCCCCTTAGCAAGACATATACTCTCTCTCTCTCTCTCTCTCACTCACACACACACACAAAAGAAAATCAATTTCTTAAATTCTAATGGAAAATTTGCCTCCAAATGAGTAGTAGGTGTTGGTTCATATTTATTAATTAATATATTTTTAATTTATACGACTTCAATATTATAATAATGAAATATAAATATAAATGTGTCACGTTATTTACAATAACAAGACGTAAATGCGAAATTGATTGAAGAGAGAAAAATTGAGTAACGTACGTTAATGTAACGTTCTAAAATGTCACTAACAACTAAAGATCTTTTTCTCATAGTAGTAGTAGTATCTTAAAATTAAAAAGGCAAGTGTAGGTGTAGGTGTAGGTAGGTGTAGGTGTAGGTGTAGGGTATTGATCAAGAGCTCTTTGAATTGTGTACATGTTTTGGTGTTTTTGTCGGTGGCTTATTCAACATGCTCAACATTTATAAAGCAATTGGTGACACTGACCTTTAGAGCACCGACTACGGGACATCTATATTAATAAGATAAATATTTTGAATTTGTATTGAAAAATATAAGTACGATTTAGATTAATTTTAATTAATTTGAATGGAAAAATATAAAGACAGTTTAAATTTATTTTAATTAATTTGAGCGAGAAAAGATGGTGGGAGAAGAAGGAGGAGAGAGAAAATGAAAATAGAATTGTTAAAACGAAGAGAAAAAGAAGATTTTTTCTTACGCTTATACCTTCGCATACCCAACAATTACTAATTAATTAAAAACACCGTCATTATCGATTTACATATATACTATACAACCTGCAGAGTATATCGTTTTCCATATATATATATCAATGAAAGTTCCAATTCAACAGCAGGACAGCATGTTATAGAAGTATATGCAAATTTGAAAAAATATAATGTTTTAATATAATTTAAATTGTATAATTAAAGAAAACAATAGACAAATATTCATTTGGAATGACAAATAATACGCCACCCTATCTAGAAATTTAAAAGGACCAAGTACTAATCATTTCGTAATTCGGCTGATGGAGTAGGGTTTGCATAATAAAATGAACAATCAATAAATAAAAATGATTTAATTTATATGTCAATTAATTTTATGTTAAATATAGATTGTTATCAATGTAAAACTATACATAATTAATAAAATAAAACCTCAATTTAGTATCTAACATGAATTTATCTTAATACATAAAACATATATTCATCAACAAATAAATAGAAGTGTTTATATATTTAAATACACGTAATACTTTACAAATCTTAAACGCTGAGTATAATAACAGACATTTAGAAGTAAATTATATTAGGTATCATAAATGTTACGATTGATTCATATTTGTGCGGGTTCGACGAATGGTCACAATATGGTAGTCAGGGGTTTAGAAGTAAATTGTGTTAGTCGACGAATGATTTAATTTATTGGGCTTGGAGATTTATTAGTAACTTGGTCTTACGTTTTACTAATGTATTGAGTCTCATGTGTTTGGGCTCATGTTATAGTAGCTAGAATTTTTTAAGTTACTATAAAAATATTATTTGATGTGTGAATCATTGTAGAGTGTGTGAGACATCCAATAAATAAATCAAACAAGCAGAACTAGCCAAATTGATGAACCTGGAAATATCGCGTGTTTTTATTTTTCCGTCTTTTATATAATATTTACGTGACTGCAATATTATCTGTTCTTAAATTCAAAAGATAAAATATAATATTTTTTTTGTCATAAAAACATGCATTTATATTATATTAACATAAACCATAGAAACAAACATAAAGATTTTTAAACCACACATTTAGGAGTGGATGTCCCTTCAGAATCAAAAACCAAAGCCTGGTTAACAAAAGTAAGAAGATAATCAAAAGATCATCCGCAGCATTTTGAGCAAGACAGTCATTTATTTCCTCGGTACTTCTTGTGGGTGTCTTAAAATTTTATTTTGTCAACTGCTATACTTGGTAATTCACTATGTACAGTTATATATATTGTTGGCTTGTCAACATCATATTCCATTAACAGACAAAACTAGAAATAATAATTAATGTAAAGAGTTCGTTAAAAGGTCTTTTCTCACTATCTCTTATATATATATATATATATATATATGAATTATATGTATACACATAATCACAGAAGACACAATCACCTATGTAATTATCGATTTGGGATATTATATGTACCGTAATCGTTATATCGGCTAATGAACCGTCGAAATAATTAAAAAACTGCGTCATTATGTATTTAATCATTACTACACAACTCAGATATATATATTTTTTCGATATATATATAACGCCTACAAAATTGTGATATCGTCACCCATCTTGGGTACGCCACTTACATAATATATAAATTCAAATACAACTTACTAATATAATCTGTCGTATGATAATACGACATAAATCGTGAGTTTGATACAAATTTTGTCTACTAGATATTATACTAAACTCAAAAGAGTCCCTCATTACAACTATTATCACACTATTTCACGGTAATAGTGAGGACTACTAACGCTATCCTTCCCACCATTACTTACCTTCATCGCGTCTCAAATATATGTTCTCATTTCAAGAGAGAAAGCGTTGAAAGAAAGGGTGAGCTCAACTAACCCCAAAGAAGAAATATTATGACTAAGATAATGCGCAGAATAAATTATCATTAAGCAACAAAGTGTTAAACGATAAAATACAATGTACAACCAGCTTAATCATACAGCTGAATAAGCAATCCATTAAAAGAGTCAAGTAGAGAATAAAGTCTACTATCTTTTAGGTTTTAAAAGGTTTTCATCAATTTTTATCATTTGAGACTCGAACAATAATAAACCACCACATCTAATCATCCCCTGCATCTACGGGCCAAGGATTTTCATCAAATTATCAATGGTCATGACTATACCGAATCACCCCGGTCATAATCATACCAAAAACTATCCATCATTTATTCTGAAGCCAATCGAGGACTTTTGTCACATCATTTATATCAAGTCACGATTATACCGAATGATCCCGGTCATAATCATACTAAGTTCATTTATGCACGTAAGCCAAAGATAACATAATATAACATGAGGGATGATGACAATGACATAGTAATTCAATAAAACAAGTTCAAGAATTATTTAATCCATGAATTATTAACGTCCCAAATTATCGACATGATCATCGCTTACAGAAAGAAAATTCAATAATGATCGGAAGAATATTTCCATGAAAAGATATTTGGATGAAACGCAAATATCGAGGATATTCTACTAATTTCATGGAGTATAAGTCAAAGTTTTAACCAACCGGGTATAATAAAGAATGGAATAACAAAAGAAATCACCATAAATGCGGTGATTGCGATGAGGCATGTGTTATTCCAATGAATAATAATAACGGAACCGTGTCGGTGAAATTCACAATCGCGTGATGTTCCAAATGAATAATAAAGATGGAACCAGGATCCTGGTGTAAAACATGATAGGATATTCCAATAATGATGATAAAGATTTTAACCAGTCCTGTGTAAAACACATGCAGAGGATGTTCAAATGAGAATAATAGAAGAATGTCACCAAGCATAGGTAAATCATGATACAAAAGTTATTCCAATGTAATAATTAAGAATGGAATAACATAAAGGATTTCACCAAGTATAGGGTATGCCGCGATATCGAAGTTATGTATAGGGTATGCCACTTTTTACAAAAGTTATTCCAATAGAATAATAATGAATGGAATAATGAAGTTCTCTTCAAGAAGAAAGAATAACACCACTTACCGTAAAAAGAACCTAATATAGAAGTAGTGAAGTAGCGAGAATACTCTTCTTCTTTCTATAATTTTCTCTCTATAAACTTCTCTCTATAATTTCTCTCTCTAGTTTTTGATGAATTAAAGAAAATAATGAAGGAATGAGCTTTCTATTTATAGGAAAATGGAATGCATAAGAATTAATCCATGAACTATTCCGTTTCGATTTACTTTAATCTGATTATCCATATTTAAAGAAAATCTTTTAAATAAAATATAATATATTCTATTTATATAAAAACATTTTACTATGCAAACACTATGCAATACTATGCAAAAACACTACGCAAAACACTATGCGCAACACTATCATAATAAAATATAATATATTCTATTTATAGAATAACTTTAATAAAGTATTCTATTTTATATAAAAGATGTTTCATTTTATTACGTTAATAATACGAATAAAACAAAACGCGTCATTATCGCTTATAATAATTCATATTATTAATCGACAATAATGGAATCAAACCGAGTGACTTCACATAAAGCATCAATAATCAATCTGGTAATGCTACTATGCAACACCACGTATTCGTACTTTTACTACCGAGTAGTTCAACAAGAACCACTATAAAACTTCCGCCGTTATTTCAATAAAATATTTTTATCGTTTTTCTCGATCCGATAATAATTACATTGTAGGGGTCCACCAATGATTGAGTAGTTATAACGAATATTCCCCTTAAACCGAATATTCCCCAATTAATCGAATATAATATAACCACTTGCATACTTTGCAAAATTTATAAATACTACCCACAACTATAATATTATCTCAAATTCACACCATAATATTAAAAATTATTTAACAAAATTTAAATCTTTATTGATAAAATCTGGGGTCTCACAATCTCCCTCCTTATGGAATTTCTCCCTCGAAATTAGAAGTACGATACTGGTATGATAAAGAGATGAGGATACCTTGAATACCTTTATCGTTTAAAAATATTAAATTCATCTTTGAAATCTGCCCGAAACTATTCATTAACAATTCATCTTTTACCTTCTGGTAAAGATATACAACTCAAAACCAATAATCTTTGAACGCAGCGACTTAATAGTATCACGACCACGAATTATCCATGCACTAACTGGCGAGGATATTCGTGTTTTTCAATCTGATCATGATTATACCAGAATAATCCTTGGTCATAATCATACCAAGTCTATCAATGCACTACTGACCAAAGATGACTTTTACCACATCCATGAATTAATATTTCATTCTTGAGACTCACCAATAATTAATTCATATCATCGAATCATCCACGCACTACGGGCCAGGATATTCATTAGTATCCGACCACAAATTATCCATGCACTACTACCAAAGATAATTGTGTATTCATTAGTATCACGACCACAAATTATTCAAGCACTACGGCCAAAGATAATTGTGTATTCATTAGTATCACGACCACAAATTATCCATGCACTACTGACCAAAGATAATTGTGTATTCATTAATATCACGACCACAAATTATCCATGCACTACTACCGAAGATAATTGTGTATTCATTAAGTATCGCGACCACAAATTATCCATGCACTACGGCCAAAGATAATTGTGTTTTCAATTACGAGTTATGATTATACCGAACAATCCCGTCATAATCATACCAAGTCCATCTATGCACCTACGAATATGATGACTTTCAACGTAATATAAGCGTGAGGATAATGATATAAAGAATCGATCAAATGAGATAAAGGATAAATATTAAACATTTATAATATAATTTATCCGAGATTCAAGAATATCCCCATGTTATCAATCACTTAATAATCTCATAATCTAATATCATTAATATTATAACAATATTTTAATCATTTCTTAAATTTAAAAACAATTTTTCTTAATTGTTTACGTTTTACCATATAATGCATTTAATCATTCAAAATGTCATACTCATAAGATATCATCACCAATTATCAAATCTCTCAAAAAATATGCATATACTCTATATAGGATTCTCTAGCCATAATATCCTATTTTCAACTTTGTTACTTCACATAACATATTTAACTCATATGTTCGTCACTAAACTATTTTCATAAAAAATACCAAATCAGTCCCAAAAATATTTCTTTTCTGGGATTTAGCATAATATAGTCCCATAATGAAAATATATTTTTCTCGAAATTTTTAAAATTCATTTACTATTTTTCAAAATCAATTTCTAATTAATTCCTTAAGAAATTAGCTACCTCAAGTTTAACTCCAAAATTCCCAAATTTTGGCAGGACCTTACACATGTTAACGTGAGCTTCTAGTTTAAATTTCATGGTCATCGGAGTTATAGAACTCCGGTTATAGCGTTTTTTAAATCGGAAAAACCTAAATATTGAAAAGAGTCATAACTTGCTCATTTTAAGTCGAGAATGAGCTCATTTTTGGACAGGAGATACTTTATACCATATACCTTCATGTCCCTAAAGGCCAGAATTTTTCTCATAATTTAAGTGGCCGAAACAGCCCTTAAAGTTTCTGGGCAGTAGCATTTTGAAATTTACAGCTTTGGCCTCCTTTGCTAAAATCAGTCCACACAAAAATCTACAATACCTTTTCCAGTAATTCCACTTGGATTAGTTAGGTAACTCATAGATCTAACTCTAGGACTTGACCACATTCAAAAATTCAAAATATAATAAGAGATATGGTCAATTGAATTTCATATTACGTTTTCACCAAAATCTGATTTTCAACTCTTTGTGATTTCTAAGAAACTTTCATGTTTTTACATACTAACCAACATAACTCATCATAAAACTTACTAATACCACGAATACCCATGATTTTCATTATTCCAATGCTTTTATTATGACTTTCATCATAAACCACGTAAGTGGCTTCATTTAGTTGAAGAAATATTTGAGGGTTTAAGAAATGGGTTTTTGTCTTGGGGTCAATACAAAATTGATTTCACGCTCTAGGGTAGGCTAGGAAATCTTCAAGAATACGTCAAGAAATTTATTAATGATAGAAATATCATTCAAAATCATTCTTTCTTATCCAAGACTTGGATAAGACGTCACATTGATACCAATCTGTGACTTCTATCCCTTAACCTAGATAACACCTCACAATGATACCTATAAACTTGCCATCTTCATTCACGATGTCGCCTCTGAAAGTCCGGCTTGATGCATTCCACACAAGGAAGTCAACAACGAAAAGGTTCGGGCTCTTTACTTATGGCTTGATATGACAATGATTAATTTTAGGGTTTGGTTACTTTGAATTCGTGTAACAGGGTTGTTATAAATATAAAAGCTAACAACCTTACGAAAAGCATGATGAGTAGTTAACCAATTGATTCCTAAAATCAAAGGCAAGTATTTTCAAAGAGATAAGATTGACAGGTAACGTGAAAGTTTCGATTTGAATCAACAAGATTTATAAACAGTGGAGGTAACGAAGGTTTCTCCCAACTAAGTTTAAACAGATAAATCAAAGTCCAATTTCTGCGAGTCAAATTTAAACGTTGAACGCATAACTAGGTGAAATAAAAGAGTGGGTAGAATCGGTATCTAACACGGTATAGACTTCAAGAGCTTATGATTAACTTACCAAAGATAATTTTATTCGGGTTCCTCGTCACGAGAAAAAAAACGCTCTCTCTTAAACCATCGGCTTTGGTTTGTGCGGACGATCTTTGGTGCCTCCATCCTAGTTGAATTTGTCTTGATGGAAACGACAAAATCGAGCTAAGTGACCTTCTCTTCCACAATTATAACATGCTTTGAATGACATGGCGCAAGCGATTCGGATGTGTGTCCTCTCTCCCGCATTTGAAGCATATAATAGGTGGTCCTTCTCCTTCCTTAACAACAAGTCTTTGGTCGACGTCTTTCCATCATTGTTGAATCTCCTTTTCTTGAAATGTCCATTCTTATTGTTTTGCCCTGATTACCACAGGAAGTGGTTACCATATCCGCCTTTGTTGATTCCTCCATGCTTGTTGTCACCGCTCGATGACTACTCTCACCGGTATTATAATTTTGCTTACTTACTTTCTTTTAGTTGGGTTGACTCGTTATCGCGCTCCACTAATTGAGCCCTATTTACAACATCCTGAATAAAAACACGGTTTATGAGAAATAAGATGTTGACGTATCTCCGCTTCAAACCTCTTAAAACATTCGCCATTCTCTCTCTTCATTATCTACCAAGTGGGGATATGAAGCGTGATAACTCCGCAAACTTTGCCTCGTATTGCGACACGGCCATATTGTTTTGTTCCAACTTGATAAACTCCACCTCCTTCATGTGGCGAATACTTTCGGAAAGTATTTGTCGTTGAATGACTCTGGAACTTCTCCCAAGATATCTTCAAGATGCAATGAGGTTGAGTACGTTTCTGGAATTCCCACCAAGAATCGCCTCCTCCTGCAACATAAAGGCGTGAAGGAACCTTTTGCTCTCGGAGCATCCCAAGACATCAAATATCTTGGTAATCTGCTTTATCCATGCTTCCGCCAGAAGTGGTTTTGGCTCTCCCTTAAACTCCGGTGGTCCCAGCTCCTTGAATTGTTTAGCGGTGACCGCCCGAGAGTTTTCCGTGTTTCCACCTACGTTTTGGACAGGAGTCGCTTTCGCCTGATGTTGCATGAATTCTAAAAACCTCTTAAACGTACCGTCGTTAGTCAATTGATCAGTGTTGTTGTTTACAGGAGGATTATCGCCATCCTGTTGTACATTGTCCTGATTATTGATCTGTGGAGAATCAACAGATCTCCATTAACTCCATTCTTTATTCTCAACATTCTCGGATGCCATTTTCAAATACTGCCATAAAATAAGGGTTAATTAACATATCACATATTATCCCTATACTCTGACCGACCAATTAAATACCAAATAAATTTAGGTAGGTCATACTAGCGAAGGAATTCCCGTCCTCCCTCCTAGTACTATTCTCACATCTTGGCGGGGATCATATCCTAAGCTCGATACTAACCGTAACGCCCCCAAAATTGGGTATCGCCACCCATCTTGGGTCGCCACTTACATGGTACATAAATTCAAATACAACTTACTAATATAACTGCGTAGGTATAAATACGACATAAATCGTGAGTTTGAATACAAATTTTGTCTACTAGATATTATACAAACTCAAAAGGAGTCCTCATTACAACTATTATCACACTATTTCACGAATAGTGAGGACTACTAATGCTATCCTCTCGACCATTACTGCGTTCCCAGACTAGTCTCAAATTTGTTCTCATTTCACGAGAACAAACGGTGAAAGAAAAGGTGAGCTCAACTAGCCCAAGAAGAAATATTATGACTAAGATAATGCGAATAAATTATCATTAGCCTTCAACAGAGTGTTAAACCGATAAAATACAATAGACAAACCAGGTTTAACTCTGCGGAATAAGCAATCCATTAAAAGAGTCGAGTAGAGAATAAAGTCTACTATCTTTTAGGTTTTAAAAGGTTTTCATCAATTTTTATCACGAGACTCGACAATAATAAACCACCACATCTAATCATCCACATACCACTTGTCCAAGGATTTTCATCAAATTATCAATGGTCGTGACTATCTTAGAATCACCCCGGTCATAATCATACCAAAAACTATCCATCATTGCATTCTGAGCCACCGAGGACTTTTTGTCACATCATTTATATCAAGTCATGATTATACCGAATGATCCTCGGTCATAATCATACTAAGTTCATTTATCTTACGTAAGCCAAAGATAACATAATATAACATGAGGATGATGACAATGACATAGTAATTCAATAAAACAAGTTCAAGAATTATTTAATCCATGAATTATTAACGTCCAAATTGTCAACATAATCTTTGTTTAGTAGAGTAAAAATTCAATAATGATCGGAAGAATATTTCCATGAAAGATATCTTTGGATGAAACGCAAATATCAAGGATATTCTACTAATTTCATGGAGTATAGAAGTCAAAGTTTTAACCAACCTGGGTATAATAAAGAATGGAATAACAAAAGAAATCACCATGCATGCGATGCTTAGCATGATTAAAGTTATTCCAATGTAATAATAATAATAACGGAACGGTGTCGTGAAATTCACACAAGCGGCGGATGTTCCAACAGAATAATAAAGATGGAACCGGATCCGGTGTAAAACACACGAATAGGATATTCCAATAGAATAAAAGATTTTAACCAGTCCTGTAAAACACATGACGAGGATGTTCAAATGAATAATAGAAGAATGTCACCAAGTATAGGTAAATCATGATACAAGTTATTCCAATGAATAATTAAGAATGGAATAACATAAGGATTTCACCAAGTATAGGGTATGCCACGATCACGAGGTTATGTATAGGGTATGCCACTTTTACGGAGTTATTCAAATAGAATAATAATGAATGGAATAATGTAAGTTCTTCGAAGAAGAAAGAATAACACCCTTCACTAGTAAAAAAGAACTGAATATGAAGAAGTAGTGAAGTAGCGAATACTCTTCTTCTTTCTATAATTTTCTCTATAAACTTCTCTCTATAATTTCTCTCTCTGAGTTTGAATGAATTCGTAAGAAAATAATGAAGGAATGAGCTTATTTATAGGAAAATGGAATGCATAAGAATTAATCCATGAGCGGTCCAGTTTGATTTACTTTAATCGGACGGTCCGTATTTAAAGAAAAATCTTTTAAATAAAATATAATATATTCTATTTATATAAAAATATTTTACTATCTGAAACACTTATCTTATACTACGCAAAACACTACTGCAAAACACTACGCAACACTACGTAAATAAAATATAATATATTCTATTTATAGGATAACTTTAATAAAGTATTCTATTTTATATAAAAGATGTTTACGTTTTATTACGTTAATAATACGAATAAAAGCAAACGTCATTATCATTATAATAATTCATATTATTAATCGATGATAATGGAATCAAACCGGTTGAAACACACATAAAGATCAATAATCAATACCGTAAATATATACGCAACCACAACCATGACATCTTTATTTTTTACTACCGAAGTAGTTCAACAATGAACTACCAGTAAAACTTCCGCCGTTATTTCATAAAAAAATATTTTGTCGTTTTCTCAATCCGGATAATAATTACATTATTGGGTCCACCAATGATTGAGTAGTTGTGCGAATATTCCCTCGCTAAACCGAATATTCCCCAATAATCGAATATAATATAACCACTTGATACTTTTGCAAAATTTATAAATCTACCCACAACTATAATATTATCTCAAATTCACACCATAATATTAAAAATTATTTAAATAAAATTTAAATCTTTATTGATAAAATCTGGCCTCATATATATATATATATATATATATATATATATATATATATATACCTTATGATATATGACACCACCATGCATCATATCATCATCATACATGCATGTGTTGGAATTTCCTTATCAACAAAATATAAAATAGCTAGTAGGTAGGTAGCGTTGTTTACTATCTCCGTTACTAAAATATTGTCGTTTAAGATTTTTACACATAGATTAAGAAAGTATCATTTACCAAGTAAAATTAGATTGAAATTCTATCATTACCCCTTTATAGGAAGTTGAAAACTATTAATAAAAGAGACATAATTTCTTGGGACAACGAGAGAAGGTAGGGGTAATATAGAAAAGTAAATAATTTATTCTCCTCGAAAGTTGTAAAAGAAAATATTTTGGAATAAATTTTTTCTTCTAAAACGTCAATCTTTTGGGAACGGAGAGAGTACTTTGCAATTTGGGAATTAATTAAATTAAGATTTTCAAAGTGATTCTATAGTCACGAGAGACTAAGTAAAAGCAGAACACATGCAAGAAGCAAGAGGAAACTAGAATCCAAGCTGATCAAGAATCAGTCTTTACTTAATAGAATACACATGACACTCGAGAGAAGAAAGAATATATACAGTTTTAATATAGAGTACTTGCTACGGTTTGTGCATGCAACAGCAACACCAAAAAAAAAAGGAATTGTTAAATTAACATTTTATATTGTGGATTTAATAATTTTTCAAAAGAAAAAGAAAAACCATATATATATATATATATATATATATATATATATATATAAAAGTTTCTTCTAATAAATGACAATGAAACCCGGATGCAGGCAACTTACTAACTAGACTCATTGAGATAAGTTAATGTAAATTATGAGAATTCCTGACCCTACCTACTAATTATTTTGCTTTATGATAGATTTCAATTGTTTGATTGTTTTCTACAACCAACCAAAGTATAAACTGAATATTGATTTTAAAAAAATTAAATTGGAATAATTTCAAAATCAAAATTAATAACATTTAATTCATTAAAATTATGAAATATAGTAGTATTTTTTTGGATAGTTTACAATATTTATCGGTGTATTCATTAAAATAAAGTGCATATATGTTAGTTTCAAATTTAAAAATATTTTAAAATTAATTTCAAAAACAGGTATATATAGTTATTCTTTAGCTTTTCCTTAACTTAGTTTCAAGTAAAATGCAAGTAACATGTTCTCAATTTACTTCAGAAAGGAAAAAGATGAAAAGCTGGAAAGGTGAAAGAAAATATACAAGTGAAGGGAGACAAATTGAGGGTAGATAAACTTAAATTATTGTGTAAAGTCTATACATAGTGTAAGAGACTTTTAATTAATAAAATTTAATTTTTTTATATGTATTTTTAAACAATAAAATATTAAATTGATAAAATAATTAAAGTTAATGATATATGTACAAAATTATGAAAATAAAAAGAATGTTAGCAGAGATGTCACAAAATATTTAATATTGAATAACGACACTGTAACAATCAATCATTAGTAGACTCCATAATAAAATAATTATTGGATATAAAAAATGGCAAAATAACCGTTAATAAAAATTGTCAACAGAACTATTACATTTAACTGTTAAAATATCCGATAATAAAGAAACAGTAACATACTGTGTCACTACACTACTTCACAATATTGAACTAATAATTGTCACACTAGCAAGGGTAATAATGGAAAGTTATGTATTTAAAAGTCGTAAATACTGAAAAGTTAGACAAACTCATTAATATGTTAGGTAAATAACATTGTATACATAAATATATGTGATATTTGTGAAGCCCTTAAAACAGGTATACATCACTCATCTTGAGATGTCAAATACATGGTACAAAATTCAAATACAACTTAATTATACAACAGTCGTGTAAAATACGACAAAACATAATCTAAGAGTTTTAATAAGAATATTATCATCTAGACAATATCCACACTCAATGGAGTCCTCATGACATTTATTGTCACACTATTTAACAGAATAGTGAGGCCTACTAATCTTATCATCCGACCGATCACTCCGCTCCCCGACTAGTCCCGCCACGTTCTCATTTCAAGAGAAACGGTGAAAGAAAAGGTGAGCTCAACTAGCCCGATGAAATATTATTACTAAGATAATGCGAGAATAAATTATCATTAGCCTTCAACAATGTTAAACCGATAGAATATAATGAAATAACAAGTTTAAGCTGCGGTGAAAACAATCCATTAGAAGAGTCAGTAGAGAATAAAATCTACTATCTTCTATGATTTAAAAGGTTTTTCATCACTTTTATCACGAGACTCGACTTATTAAATAAACCACGTCATCCTCGCACTACTACGCCAGGATATTCATTAGTATCACGACCACAGATTATCCATGCACTACGGGCCAAGAATATTCATGTTTTCATCAATGGTCATGATCATGCCAACAACTGTCCATCAATGCACTACGGGCCAATGAGGATTTTTACCACATCATTTGTAACATTACGGTCATGACTATACCGAATAATCTCTGGTCATAAATATCATACCAAGTCCATCTATGCACTATAGGCCTCAGATGTGACGCCCCCAAAATAGGTATACATCACCTATTCTGAGTTGTCAAATACATGGTACATAATACAAATACAATCTTTAATATACAAAAAGAAAGCTGTGAGTTTTAATACAAATATTGTCTTCTAGACAATATCCACTCTCAGAATAAGTCCTCAGTACATTTATTGTCACACTATTTAACAGAATAGTGAGGACTACTAATACTATTATCTGGATCGTCACTCCGTTCCCCGACTAGTCCCAGCTACGTTCTCAATTCCTGAAGAGAACAGTGAAAGAAAGGGTGAGCTCAACTAGCCTAGTAAAAAATATTATGACTAAGATAATGCAGAATAAATTATCATTAGTCTTCAACAACGTTAAACTGATAAAATACAATAGACATCAAGTTTAACTACAACGGAACATGCAATCCATTAAAAGAGTCAAGTAGAGAATAAAATCTACTATCTTTTATGATTTAAAAGGTTTTTCATCACTTTTATCGCTGGGACTCAGCTTAATAAATAATCCACCTCATCCCTGCACTACGGCCAAGGATATTCGTTAATATCACAACCACAAATTATCCATGCACTACGGGCCAAGGATATTTGTGTATTCATCAATGGTCATGATCATGCCATAAAACAATTCTTCTTTGCTCCCTTGGCTGAAGAGAATCTATAGTCATAATCATACCAAAAACTGTCCATCAATGCATTACGGGCCAATGAGGACTTTTTCACATCATTTGTAATATTACGGTCATGATTATACCAAATAATCCCTGATCATAATCATACCAAGTCCATCTATGCACTACAGGCCATAGATGACTTTCAACAAAATATAAACATGAGGATGATGACAATGATATAAGAATTCAATAAAACAAGTTCAAGAATTAAATTATCCAGGAACTAATAACGTCCAAATTGTCAACATGATACTTCTTTGTAAAGTAAAATTTAAGAATGCTCAGAAGAATATTTCCACAAAAAGATATTGGATGAAGCGCAAATATCAAGGATATTCCACCAATTTCATGGAGTATAGAAGTCAAACTTTAACCAACCGAGTCTAATAAAGAATGGAATAACAAAAGAAATCACCATGCATCGGTGATTGCGATAGACAAAGTTATTCCAACAGAATAATAAATAACGGAACCAGGTCAGGCGTAATACGCACCGGCAGGATATTCTAACAGAATAGTAAAGAATGGAATAACAACATAAATCACCATGCATGTGGTACTTGGCGTGAGCAGAGTTATTCAATGCGAATAATAAATAACGGAATCGGTCCTGCGTAAAACACACGACGGGATATTCCAATGGAATAATAATGATGGAATCAGTCCAGGCGTAAAAGCGCATTGCGATGCGGGATGTTCCAACGAATAATAACGAATGGAATAACAACGAAATCACCAAGTATAGGGTAGACCACGCGTATACAGGTTATTCCAACAAGAATAATAAAGAATAGAATAACAGAAGTTCTCTTCGTGAATATGAAAAAAAATAATACCACTTACCTTATAAAGAAGAGTACTCCAACAGTAGGGCGGAGATATACTTGAAGAAACTTGCACTACGCTCAAAGCTTTCTTAAACACTAAAGAAATACACTCAAGATTATAGAAGAATAATTCTCTCTACGCTTTCTCTAGAGTTTCAAAGGTGAATTCGTAAGAAATAATGAAGGAATGAGCTTCTATTTATAGAAGAATGGATCGAATAAGTAACCAATCCATGAGCAGTCCCATATCGATTTACTTTAAGCGAGACTATTAGATTGGTTTACAATAAAATATAATATATTCTATTTATAATCTAATAAAACGAATAACTTTTAAAAAGATTTACTATGCAAATACTATGCGAGCCTTATGATAATAAAATATAATATAATCTAATTATTGTACAATAAAAATGATAACTCTATAAAAGTATTACATTTTTATATAAAAAGATTTTACTATTAGCTTTAATAAAGCGAATAACTTTATAAAAGTATTACATTTTTATATAAAAAATTTTCATTTTATTACATTAATAATACTAATAAAATAAAACTTTATCATCATTATTATTATTCACATTATTAATCGACCAATTGGATTCCCGGAAAGAGGGGCTTTCAATAAGGATTTCTACCTATTGGCGTAGCAATTATTAGGTGACCAAACCTCTCCTCGCGTAACTTCTAGACATCGTTAATAATGCAAATAATAATATTAATAACTTCGTCAACTCAATTATAAAATATCAACAATAATTGAATCAATTAACGTGAGATCTATGTCAACAATTCTTTGAAACAATAATTGAACAAAACCGAGTGACTTCTCACGTAAGCATCAATAATCAATACTGGTGCTACTACTTGTCAACCATGCGTATTCACATACTTTTAACAACACCGTTGTTTCAATAGTTAACGGTAAAACTTTCGTAGTTATTTTCATAAAAATATTTTTATCGTTTCCTCGATCCGAATGATAATTCCGTTAATGGAGTCCACCAATGATTGTCTTGGTCGTCTAATATTTCCCGACCAATCGAATATTATAAACAACTTGCGTGCTTTTGCAAAATTTCTAAATATTCCCCACAACTATAACATTATATCAAATTCATTCAATAATATTTAAAAATGATAATTATAGAAAATTCATCTTTATTCATAAAAGTTGGGGTCTTACAATCTCCCCTTCTTATGAAATTTTGCCCTCGAAATTAGGGTACGTACCTGGTATGTCAAAGAGGTAAGGATACCTTGATTTCATTTCAAATTCTAACTCCCAGGTCATTTCCTCAACATCGTGGTTCCTCCATAAAACTTTGACTTGAGGTATAACCTTGGAGCGTAGAATATGTTCCTTCAAGTGGTTGCAATGGACCTTTTGGTATCTGATGCTCCTCCTTGACTCGTTGACACGTTAGACACCTTGAGATAAACAGTGTTATCTCTCTCTTCATATTGCCCCACCAAAATGTATGTCGAAGATCATGATACATCTTAGTACTCCCAGGATGGATGTGACGCCCCCAAAATAGGTATACATCACCTATTCTGAGTCACCAAATACATTGTACATAATACAAATACAATCTTAAATATACAACAAGAGCTGTGAGTTTTAATACAAATATTGTTTTCTAGACAATATCCACTCTCAGAATAAGTCCTCATTACATTTATTATCACACTATTTTATAGAATAGTGAGGACTACTAAGACACCATCTCGCATCATCACTCTGTTCCCGAGGCTAGTAGTCCATGCTACGTTCTCATTTCCTGAAGAAAACAGGTGAAAGAAAGGGTGAGCTCAACTAGCCCGATGAAATATTATAACTAAGATAATGCGTAATAAATTATCATTAGCCTTCAATAATGTTAAACCGATAAAATACAATAGACATCAAGTTTAAGCTGCAAGTTTAACAAGCAATCCATTAAAAGAGTCAAGTAGAGAATAAAATCTACTATCTTTTATGATTTAAAAGATTTTTCATCACTTTTTATCGCCGAGACTCGACAATAAATAATCCACATCATCCCGCACTTTTACTGACGAGGATATTCATTGTGGTCAATGCGACCATAAATTATCCATGCACTACGTGTAAGACCCTGAACTTATTATTAATGAAATTTAATTTTCTCTATTTATTATTTTGAAATAGTAAGGGTTGATTTGATTAATGTGGATAGTTAGGGGTAAAATACTCAAATATTTCAAAATAAGTAAGTGGTTATAAAATATTCATTGTTGTTTGGGGAATATTCGTTTGGTCGTGGAATATTCGTCTTTGTCGGGAATATTAAATGCGATGACAGTAGCGACCATGTGTGGGCCCATAACGAAGCGATTGGATGAAGAAAGCGACAAATATAAGTTGTTTAAAAATAACGGCGTAGTTATTATCTTTATTATCTTGTTAAAATACTCGGTGGTTAAAACACGAGAAGACACGGTATTGCACCAATTATTGATTCTTACGTGAAAGGCACTACTCAATAATAATGGTTACGATAATTCTTGCTCAAAGATTTTATTAATTTAATAATTCTTTGCGTTGATATTTATATTCTTTGTTGTTTGATAATTGTCATTACACGGTATTTTTTCATTATCGAAGCAATAATTCATATTATCCTAATAATATTATTAGATAACATTATTAGCAATGTCTAGAAAGTTACATCTAAGGAGAGGTTTGGTCACCTAATTGCGCACCAAGATGAGAAAATTCTTATTGGAAAGCCCTCTTTCTGAGAACCGTCTGGTTGTCGATATTGTGATTCTGTAATATTATTTGTGAATAATTAATTATTGATTCATATGATGAGGAAAATATTGATTTTATGTGGATATAGATGGAGAAAATTTTAATGTGACAATTGTTGAAAATTGAAATTTTATCTTTTTCTCGATAAAATAATTCGTTTAAATATATTATTATATTTTAATAATATAATAATGGTGATATTTTTACAATGAATGTGGGATATATGAGTATACGAGGACGAGGAGTATTTTTGTTGCAATAAATGTTTAAAACATGTTAAACATGTCGGTGGACCCCATTTATTGACTGAAATTTGATTATAGCTTGTAAAATCGCCCGTTTGTGGATTTCGGTCAATTTCTGTTTGGAATTTGAAAAAACTTTCTTATGCAAAGTTGTAGAGAATTGAATTTCCTATAAAAAGTCACGAGATTCGAATTTTTTGATAAAAGGGCTATTTATTGTGAATTATTGAAGTTCCGAAGCTCCGAAATAATTGATTTTTGGAAGTTTTAATTATTTAAATTAAGAAAAACGTTTTTAATGTTTTGTCACATGGTGGCTGATGTCTTGGACCAAATTAGTGGGTGTAGGAAATTTGAAAAAATAATATTATTAATTTATTAAATTTTACGCTTTTGTGTTCTAGCGTTTTCCTATAAATAGGGTCTTGGGTTAGAATTGAAAATCACATCGAAATCAAGTTTTCTCTCTCTATATTATCGGCGTATTCTTGTGAGTATTTTGAGTATACTTTGAGTATTGCTATACTGGTCTTAAGTCCAAGTCATAGCTTTATATCCTGTGTTTCAATTTAAAATCTTGATCTTTCGAGGTAAGGGATATTATTTTGTTTCAGAATGATATTATTTCTTCAATATCATTATCTTTGAAATATTGATCTGAAGTTTTATCAAATTTGGAACTTTTGGTGTCGAGTTACTATTCACGTATCTGACTATTCACGTATACGACCTTATTCACGAAAGATGCGGCCTTATTCATCGAAAATGAAAAATTTTCTTTTCGTTTAAAATATCTATTACGGATACTAGCTTTGATTGTATCCATGTTTTGATCATTCTTGAATTTTACACCACTATGATTATTTTTGAGGTATTTTTGGAGGTGGATAAAACAAAGTACGAATCCTTAATCCTTAATCCTTGTCATTTTGTTTCCTTTGGATTCGTTTCTTTAAAAATATTTTTCATCACCTTCACCTTAAATGATGATATTATGGAATATCTTTGGCACAGTGTGCAAAGATAAATAATTTTGAAGAATATCTTTGGCACATGAGTGCAAAAGAAGAGCAGTGTTTAGATGAACATGACCAATCGATGAATATCTTTGGCTTGTGGTGCAAAGATGAATATTTGATTTCGAGATATATATTGATTGATGTCACGAGGGATAAAAGATGAGCGATGAATTTTAAATTCATACATAGAAGATAGTAGTTTGCATTCTCTACTTAACTCTTCTAATGAATTATTATTTCATTTGCGAATATTGATTTAAAATTTGTTGTCTATCATTGTATTCTATTAGATTTTTCCTGTTGAAGACTAACGATAATTTGTTTTATATTACCTTAGTTATAATATTCTTTCTTTGGGCTAGTTAAGCTCACCCTTTTCCTTTTTGTTCCATTTTTCTTCTCGGGAGGCGAGAATATAAGCGAAAGTACAGTCGGGGTATGGAATGAAAGTTTTAGAGAGAGTTGTTTAGTAGTCCTCACCATTTTGTAAAATAATGTATCAATAAATGTGATGAGGATTTATTTGAGTTTGGATATTATCAGAAGATAATATTTGTATTCAAACTCATAGTTTTATTGTTGTAATAATAAAGTTGTAGTTGTTTACATACCATGTATTGACAACTCGAATGGGTGATGTATACCTATTTTGGGGCGTCCACGGTTGGTATCGAGCTTAGGATATGATCTCCAGGCGGAGATCGGGGAATAGAACTAGGAGGGAGAGACGAGTAAATCCTTCGCTAGTGTGTCCTACCTAAGCTTATTTGTTAGTTGGTCAAGATATAGGGATATTATGTGATATATTGATTTTCTTAATTAACCCTTGTTTTATGACGGTGTTTGAGAATGTCGAATGAGAATATTAACAATGGAAATGAGGCCGTGGAGAGCGCTTTTACACTCACCAACGAGGAGAGCGTCAGCAGTGGCAATGTTCCTCCCATGAACAACACCACTGAAAGAGATGATGAGCGAGGGGATGTTTAGAAGCTTTTTGCGGTTCATACGCAAAATCGACGAGGAGACTTCGTGTTCAAAATCTGAGGAGAAATGATAGCGATTCACGGGTTGTCACGTGACGATTCAAGAGTTGGGACCACGAATTTAAGGAAGGCGGATCCGATCATGCCATGGAAACATGGGTCAAGCAAATTACCAAGATATTCGATGTCTTGGGATGCGGAGAAACGAAGGTTCCATTCGCCACCTTTATGTTCCGTGGCGGCGGGAGACTCTTGGTGGGAGTCGTGAAGCGTACCCATCCAACCGCTTTTCAACATGTCTTGGGAGACATTTCAGAAAAACTATTTAATGACAAATACTTTCCTAAAAGTGTTAAATCGTATGAAAAAGAAGTGGAGTTCATCGAGTTAGAACAAAACAACATGGCGGTGTCTCAATGCGAGGCAAAGTTTGCGAGTTATCGAGTTTCAGACCTCATTTGGTGGAGAATGAGGAACGTATGGCGCGATGTTTTTGAGAGGTTTGAAACCCGGCGATACGATATCTCATTTCTCATAAATTTTCTCTCTATTCGGATGTTGTTAATAGGGATCAATTGTTAGAAGCGAGATATACTTGGTATATTCAACCGAGGGACCATAACCAGGATCGTACGGAGATAGCGATCAACGAGTAATGATAACCAAATGGAGAAAGAAAGCGAGACGGACAAAATGGTAACCACTCTGGTGGTAATCATAGCCATGAAAATAAAAGAAGCGAGTCGGGAGGAGATTTTAAAGAGGAGATTTAACAACGACCGTGTGAAGACGAGCGGTCTTACGACAAGCTCGGTTCTAAGGGAGGAGAACGACCACCGATTCATATCTGCTACAAATCACGGAAAGAGAGGACATATCGATCAAAGCCCTGTGATTCAAGGTATGCTATAATTGTGGAAAGGAAGGACATATCGCTCGAGATTATGCGATGGCGAAACCTAGTTCAATGGGGACGGTGACTCAAAAGATATCCCGAAAAAGTCAAAGTCAACGATTCCGGAAGAAGCGTTTGTTGTATTTGGTCATAATGCGAGGAACCCAAACGAGGTGATCACGAGTAAGCTATTTATAAATTCTTGCGAAGTTTATACCTTACTTGATCTGGGGTGCTACCCCATTCATTTATCTCTCTGCATGTGCTCAACGTTTAAACTTGACTCAGGAGAAATTAGACTTTGACCTATCTGTGGAAACTCAGTTAGGAGAAACTTTCATCACATCCACTTTGTTATAAATCTTGTTTGATTCAAGTTGGCACCATCACCTTACACATTAACCTTATCTCTTTAAAGATACTTGCTTTTGATGTGATTTTAGGGATTGATTGGTTAACTACTCATCATGCCAAAATTGATTATTTTCGTAAGGTTGTTAGTTTTCATATTCTAACCAACCTATTATGCGAATTCAAGCAACTAAACCATTAAAATCAATCAACGTCATATCTAATCATAAAGTTATTCGTTTATTGAAAAAATGGATGTCAAGCTTTCTTAGCCCATGTTATGGATTTGAATAAAGACACGTCAAATTTGAATAATATTCTGTTGATATTGACTTTCTGACGTATTTCGAAGAACTTCGGTCTACCCCGAGCGTGAAGTTGAATTCTTTATTGATCTTGAACACGGTACAAAGCCCATTTCTAAAACCCCATATCGAATGGCTCTATTGAACTTGAGGAGTTAAAGGTCCAACTACGTGGAATTGTTGGACATCGGTTTCATTCATCCTAGTACATCTCCTTTGGGTGCTCTGTTTTATTCGTAAAGAAGAAGAGGCGGGAGTATGCGACTTTATATTTACTATCGGGGAATTGAACCATGTCACCATCAAGAATAGGTATCCTCTACCTCGTATTGATGACTTGTTTGACCCGATTCAAGGGGCACAATTCTTTTCAAAAATCGATCTTAGTTACGGATATCATCAATTGAAGATTAGAACGAGGATATTCAAAAGACGCCTTGAACTTCGGTATGGGCATTATGAATTCTTAGTCATGTCTTTCGGACTGACTAATGCTCCTGTGGCTTTCATGGATATAATGAACCGAGTATTCAAGGAATATTTGGATCAGTTCGTTGTTGTTTTTATTGATGACATCCTCATATATTCCAAAAGTCGTGAAGATCATGAGCACCATTTGAAATTTGGTACTCCAAAGGCTTCGTGAAAACAAACTATATGCCAAATTGAAGAAATGCGAGTTACGGCTTGAGGAAGTAGCATTTAAGGGCGCAATCAGTGTCAAAACATGGAGTATCATGGACCGGCGAAGATTGAAGCAATACAAAGTTAGAACAACCGAAGTCGGTGGCCAAAATGCGTAGCTTTACGGGTCTAGTGGTTATTATCGGAGATTCGTGGAAGGGTTTTCTCGAATCACTACTCCATTAACTCGGCTAACTTTCGGAAGGATACAAAATTCGTTTGGAGCGAAGAATGCGAGAAGAGTTTCCAAGAGCTTAAGAGGAGACTTATTTCGGCTGTTACAACAATACCATCTGGTTGGGATGGATTTGTTATCTCTGACGATGCTGAGGCAAAGGGTTAGGATGTGTTCTCATGCAACGTGGGAAAGTCATAGCCTTTATGCCTCACGACAACTTAAAGAGTATGAGAGGAATTATCCTACTCATGATCTAGAGTTAGCGGCCCGATCGTTCGCTAAAGATATGGAGACACTATCTATATGGGGAGAAAGTGGAGATATATTCGGACCATAAAAGCCTTAAATATTTCTTCACTCAAAAAGAACTCAACATCTGGCGGCGGCGACGTTGGCTCGAGCTATTGAAAGACTACGACCACACTATTGATACCATCCCGGAAAAGTGAGCGTGGTAGGCGACGCGTTGATTAGAAGATCATATCTTATGGGAATGAGTGCGATGATGTCAAATATCGCGTAGAGCCAACTTTAATAGAAAAAGTTAAGGTTGCTCAAGCCATAGGCCGGAAGTGATCGTATGAAGAAGAAAGTACTGAGAAGGAGCTATTAGGAGCGAGAATTGATGAAGAAGGAATACTTGAGTCCACTCTGAACTTTGTGTTCCTAACGACTCGATTTGAAGTACAAGATTATGATGGAGGCACACAATACACCATTTGCAATCCATCCTGGAAGTACTAAAATGTATCGTGATCTTCGACATACATTTTGGTGGAACAATATGAAGAGAGAGATTGCAAAGTTTATCTCGATGTGTTTAACTTGTCAACGTGTAAAGGCGGAGCATCTAGTACCTAAGGGTCCGTTGCAACCACTTGAGATTCCGAAATGGAAGTGGGAACACATTACCATGGATTTCGTTATGGGTCTTCCTACGGTATCTCAAGGCATCAATGCTATTTGGGTTATTGTTGATAGATTAACCAAGTCTGCTCATTTCTTGCCGTCTGGAGACTTATTCCTTGAACGTCTTGCTAGTATGTGCGTGAATGAGATTGTGAGGTTGCATGGCATGCACATATCCATAGTTTGGATCGTGACCCAAGATTCACTTCAAGATTTTGGGTTAGCTTGCAAAAAGCTATGAGCGCAGTTCTGATTCGATTCGGCATACCATCCTCAAGCAGACGAACAATCGAAAGGACTATTCAAACTCTTGAAGATTTATTAAGACTCTGTGTCCTAGACTTCAAGGGCGGTTGGGATAAGTATTTACCATTGGTGGAATTCTCCTACAACAACAACAGATTATCGAGCAAGTATAGGTGTGGCTCTATTTGAAGCATTATATGGACGAAAGTGTAAGCTCTCGGTATGTTGGGACGAGGTGGGTGAAGCAACATTGTTGGGACCCGAGTTGAAGACGTATGACTACGGAAAAGATCCAAATGATTAAACAACGTATACAAAAGCGGCACAAGATCGACAAAAAGAGTTATCACGGATCTTCATCGAAAGGACGTGGAATTTAGTGTAGGGGATCATGTATTGTTGCGAGTTGCTCCATGGAAGGGAGTTACAAGATTTGGGAAGAGAGGAAAGCTCGATCCACGATCTATTGGTCCATTTCAAATTCTTGTCCGATTAGGAAATGTAGCTTTATAGACTCGCGTTACCTCCGAGTATGTCTCAGTATTCATAATGTGTTTCACATATCTCGTACTTAAATAAATATGTGAAAGACCCGAATCACGTTATAGAGTTAGAAACCAGGACGAGATAGCGAAGACTTAACGTATGAGGAGGTACTGTCAAGATCTTGGATAGGAAGGAGCATGTCCTACGCGCAAAAAGGTCATACCACAAGTTAAAGTTTTGTGGAGGAATCATGCTATAGAAATGACACAGGAATTGGAAACGGAAATGAAAGCGAGGTATCCTCACCTTTTGAAACACCAGATCGTATATGTCGTCGATTTAGAGGACGAAATTTCATAAGGAGGGAGGTTGTAAGACCCCAACTTATTATTAATGAAATTTAATTTTCTCTATTTATTATTTTGAAATAGTAAGGGTTGATTTGATTAATGTGGATAGTTAAGGGTAAAATACGCAAATATTTCAAAATAAGCAGTGGTTATAAAATATTCATTGTTGTCGGGAATATTAGTTTGGTCGTGGAATATTAAATCTTTGTCGGGAATATTAAATGCAATGACCAGCGACCATGTGTGGGCCCCCATAACGAAAGCGATTGGATGAAGAAAACGACAAATATAAGTTGTTTAAAAATAACGACGTAGTTATTCTTTTATTAATCTTGTTAAAATACTAGGTGGTTAAAACACGAAGCTACGGTATTGCACGAATTATTGATTCTTACGTGAAAGGCCTTTACTCGATAATGGTTACGATAATTCTTGTTCAATATTTTATTGATTTAATAATTGTTTGCGTTGATATTTTATATTGTTGTTGTTTCAATAATTGTCATTACACATATTTTCATTATCGAAGCAATAATTCATATTATCTGAATAATATTATTAGATAACATTATTGGCAATGTCTAGAAAGTTACATCTAAGGAGAGGTTTGGTCACCTAATTTGCGCCAAAGATGAGAGAAATTCTTATTGAAAGCCCCTCTTTCTTGGGAACCGCTTGGTTGTCGATATTGATTCTCAGAATATTATTTGTAAATAATTAATTATTGATTCATATATGATGAGAAAATATTGATTTTATGTGGATATAGATGGAGAAAATTTTTAATGTGACAATTGTTGAAAATTGAAATTTTATCTTTTTACGATAAAATAATTCATTTAAATATATTTTTATATTTTAATAATATAATAATGGTGATATTTTTACAACGAATGTGGGATATATGAGTATCAGGACGATTATTATTTTTACATGTAAAATGTTTAAAACATGAATAAAATATGACGCCTTACAAATAATATATACACGATACCCATTCAAATAAATCCTCATCACATTATTGAACAACTACAACTTTATTATTACAACGATGAAAGCTGAGTTTGAATACAAATATTATCTTACAGACAATATCTATACTCAAATAAATCCTCATCACATTATTGATTCATTATTTTACAAAATGGTGAGGACTACTAAACAACTCTCTAGAAATCTTCATTCCATACCCATTAGTACTCAACATTCTCGCCTCCTCCACGAGAAAAAAAATGGAACAACAAGGAAAAGGTGAGCTCAACTAGCCCGATAAAAATATTATGACTAAGATAATATACAACAAATTATCGTTAGTCTTGACGAGGAAAAATCGATAGAATACTGATAGACACAAGTTTCGGATCAATATTACGGCGGAAATAATAATTCATAGAAGAGTTACGTAGAGAATGAAATCTACTATAATCTATGAATTTAACGGTCCATCATCAATATTTTATCCTGTAACATCAATCAATATACATCTGGAATCAAATATTCATCTTTGCACTACTGGGCGAAAGATATTCATCGATTAGTCATATTCATTTAAACACTGTTCATCTTTGCACTTTCTGAGGCCAAAGATATTAATCAATCGGTCGTATTCATCTCAACACTGTTCATCTTTGCACCTTCTGCCCAAAGATATTCTTGAAATCATTCATCTTTTGCCTACTGAGCCGAAGATATTCAATAATATCATCATTTAAGGCGAGGATGATGAAAAATATTTTTAAAAAAGCGAATCGATTGAAACAAAATGACAAGGATTAAGGATTAAGGATTAGTACTTGGTTTTATCCACGCCCAAAAATACCTCAAAAATAATCATAGTGGTGTAAAATTCAAGAATGATCAAAACATGGATCTGATCGAGTTAGTATCCGAATAGATATTTTGACGAAAAGAAGAAATTTTATTTTTAGATTGAATAGTCAGATATCGTGAATAGTCTTGATATCGTGAATAGTCTTAGTATCGTGAATAAGTAACTCAGACACCAAAAGATAGAAATTCCACAAAAACATCTTCACACTTCATGAATAGTACTTCGTGAATAGTAACTTCGTGAATAGTAACTTCATGAATAGTAACTTCGTGAATAGTAACTTCGTGAATAGTAACCCAATAAGTAACCCAGCATGAAAAAGTTCCAAATTTGATAAAACTTGGATCAACATTTCGAAGATAATGATATTGAAGAAATAATATCATTACAAAAAAAAATAATATCCTTACCTCGAAGATCGATTTACTTAGCTAGAATCTGGGATATAGTCTTTGAAGGAACTTGCAAATCTAGCAATACTCAAAGTATACTCAAAATACTCACAAGAATACGCTCAAAATATCGAGAGAAAATAGAGAAAACTTGAGTTTTACGTGTGATTTTCAATTCTAACCTAAGCACCTATTTATAGGAAAATGCTTAGAACACCAAAGCGAAAAATTTAATATAATATTAATATAATTATACAAATTTTCCTTAGCCCACCTTTTGGTCAAAACACCAGCCACACATGTTAATGATGTCCAAAAAAATACAAAAACGTTTTTCTAAACAAAAATAATTTAAACTCCCAAAAATCAATTATTTGAACTTGAACTTCAATAATTCATAATAAATAGCCCTTTCATCAGAAAATTCGAATCTCGCGAGTTTTTATAGGAAATTCAATTCTCTACAACTTTGCAGAAGAAAGTTTTTCCAAATTCCAAACAAAAATCGACCGAAATCCACAAGCGGGCGATTTTACAAAGCTATAATCAAATTTGGTCGATAATTGTGTCCACCACACACAAAACATGTATTAAACATTTAATGCCACAAAAATACTCTTCCTCCTCATATACTCATATATCCCACATTCATTGTAAAAATATCACCGTTAATATATTATTAAAATAATATATTTAAATGAATTATTTTATCAGAAAAAGATAAAATATTAATTTTCAACAATTGTCATTTTAAAATTTTCTCCATCTATATCCACATAAAATCAATATTTTCCTCATCATATAAATCAATAATTAATTATTCACAAATAATATTACGAGAATCACAATATTGACAACCCAGCGGTTCAAGGAAGAGGGGGCTTTCAATAAAAATTTCTTCTTCTTGGCAGCATGATTAGATGACCAAACCTCTCCTTAAAGCGAAACTTTCTAGACATTGCCAATAATGTTATCTAATAATATTATTCGGATAATATGAATTATTGCCGATAATGAAAGATCTTTGTGTAATGACAATTATTGAAACAACAACAATATAAAATATCAACACAAACAATTATTAACTCGATAAAATCTTTGAGCGATAATTCTTTGTAACCATTATTGAGTAGTGCCTTCTTCACGTAAGAATCAATAATTGGTGCAATCTGGTATCTTCTTGTTCAACAACGCGCGTATTAGTGTGTTTTTACCACCGGGTATTCAAACGATGATTAACAATAACAACTTCTGTGATTATTTAAAAACAACTTATATTTGTCGTTTTCTTCATCCAATCGCTTTTTCGTTATGGGGCCCACACATGGGCTGCCGTGGTCGTCACGAATATTCCCAACGATCTGAATATTCCACGACCAAACGAATATTCCCAAACAACAATGAATATTTTATAACCACTTGCTTATTTTGAAATATTTGCGTATTTAACCCTTAACTATCCACATTAATCAAATCAACCCTTACTATTTCAAAATAATAAATAAAGGAAATTCCTTTTATTTAAAAATTTGAGGTCTTACAACCTCCCTCCTTATGAAATTTCGTCCTCGAAATTGGCGTCGTGCAGTGTTTTGAAAAGGTGAGGATACCTTCGCTTTCATTTTCGTTTCCAATTCCCGGTCATTTCCTCTATAGCATGATTCCTCCACAAAACTTTAACTTGTGGTATAACCTTTCTTGCGTAGGACATGCTCCTTCCTATCCAAAATCTTGGCAGTACCTCTTCATACGTTAAGTCTTGGCTATCTCGTCCGGTTCTAACTTTCGATAACGTGGTTGGGTCTTTCACATATTTACTGAAATACTGGATATATGAAACACATTATGAACACGAGACATACTCGAAGAATGCTTGAAGTCTATAGGCTACATTTCCTACTCGGTCGAGAATTTGAAATGGACCGATAAATCGTGGATTGAGCTTTCCTCTCTTTCCCAAATCTTGTAACTCCCTTCCATGGAGCAACTTCATGACAATCATGATCCCCACACTAAATTCCACGTCCTTTCGATGAAGATTCGCATAACTCTTTTGTCGATCTTGTGCCGTTTATCGTTGTCGTTGTCCGAATCATTAGTCATACGTACTTAACTCGGGTCCCAACAATGTTGCTTCACCCACCTCATCCCAACATATTGGAGAGCGACATTTTTGTCCATATAATGCTTGAATGGAACCATGCCTATATTTGTTTAATAACTATTGTTGTATGAGAATTCCACCATGGCAAGTACTTATCCCAACTTCCTTTGAAATCTAGGACCACGAGTTTTAATATATCTTGAGAGTTTGAGTAGTCCTTTACGATTGCCCATCCGTTTGAGGATGGTATGCCAAACCCAGAATAAATAAATTAGTGCCCATAGCTTTCTACAAACTAACCCAAAATCATGAAGTGAATCTTGGGTCACGATCTAAAACTATGGATCTTGGCATGCCATGCAATCTCACAATCTCATTTACGTACATCGAGAAAAAGGCGTTCGAGGAATAAGTCTCTCGTATCGGTAAAAAATGAGTAGACTTGGTTAATCTATCAACAATAACCCAAATCGCATCTATGCCTTGAGAAACCACAGGAAGATTAGTAATGAAATTGAGGGTAATGTGTTCCCCACTTCCATTTCAAAATCTCAAGTGGTTGCAGCGGACCCTTAGGTACAAGATGCTCGCCTTTACACGTTGGCAAGTTAAACACATCGAGATAAACTACAGCGATCTCTCTCTCGTATTGCTCCACCAAAATGTATGTTGAAGATCATAATACATTTTGGTACTCCCGAGATGGATTGCAAATGGTGTATTGTGTGCCTCCATCATAATCTTGTTCTTCAAATCAGTCGTTAGGAACCTGAAAGTCTAGAGTGGACTCAAGTATTCCTTCTTCATCAATTCTAAGCTTAGGAATAGCTCCTTCTTGTACTTTCTTCTTCATACGCATCGACTCAAGAATTGGGTGGCTTGAGCAACCTTAACTTTTTCTATTAAAGTTGGCTCTGTCGTATACTTGACATCATCGCTTTTCGTTCCGCGTATGATCTTCTACTCAACGCGTCATTTACCACGTTCGCTTTTCCAAGATGGTATGGTTAGAATATGTGCGAAATGAGTCGCCTCTTGAGCTCTTGGAAAATCTTCTCGCATTCCTCGCTCCATCAAATTTTGTATCTTTTCGAGTCGGCTAAGTTAACGGAATAGCGATTAGAGAATATCCTTCAACGAATCTCAGATAATAACCAACTAAGCCTGAAAGCTACGTATTTAGATAATTGACTTAGGTTGCTCTCAAGCTGTGACTCATATCCCAATCTTGGATAGCACGTCACAATGACACCTATCGATTTACTATCGCATGCGAATATGGCGTCCCTACGAGAGTGCGGCATAGGTGAATTCCACAAAGGAAGTCACAAAATAAAGGCTCGGTACCAAATTCTATAGTTGAATTTTAACTCCACGAAGTTCAATAGGAGCCATTCGATATGAGATTTTAGAAATGAGTTTTGTCTGGGGTTCAAAGTCGATACAAAATTTAATATCGAGCTTTGGGAGTAAGCGAAGAAATTCTTGAAAAAATACGTCGGGAAAAATCAATAACAACGAATATTATTCAAATCGGCGTGTCTTTATTCAAATCCATAACATGGACTAAGAAAATTTGACATCCGTAATAAGCGAATGACTTCATGGCTTGATATGAAAATGTTTGACTACAATGGTTTGATTGCTTGAATTGAATAACGAGTTGCTTAGGAATATGAAAACTAACAACCTTACGAAAATAATCAATTTCGGCGTGATGAGTAGTTAACCTTAAAATCACATCAAAAACAAATATCTCTATAGAAATAAGGTTAACGGGTAATGTGATAGTGCCAACTGAATCAAACAAGATTTATAAGCGATGGATGTGATGAAAGTTTCTCTAACGGAGTTTCCACGAGATAGGTCAAAGTCTAATTTCTCGAGTCAAGTTTAAGCGTTGGCGCAAAGTAAGAAGAGATAAAAGAATGGGTAGAACCGATATCTAGTAAGGTATATACTTAGCAAAATTTATAATTGACTAACCCGTCTTAACCGTTTGGGTTCCTTGCATTTTGATGAAGTCACGACAAACGCTCTTCCGAAATCGTTGACTTTGACTTTTACGGGACGATCTTTTGAGTCACCGTCCCCATTGAACTAGGTTTATTCTGCGTCTGATCTCGAAGATATGTCCTTCCTTTCCACAACTATAGCATACCTTAAAGCTGTTGTGGGCGGTTTGAATGATATGTCCCTCTTTCCGCATTTGTAACATACTGACCGGTGGTCGTTCTCCTCCATAAAACTAGTTCTTATATAGTACGCGCGTCTTCACATGGTGGTTGTTGAATCTCCTCTTTTAAAATCTCCTCCCAGGCTTCGCTTCTTATTTTTCATAGCCCGATTACCACGGAGTGGTTCTGGCGCCTTGTCTCATATTCTTCTTTCTCCGCCGGTTATCGTTATTACGATGACTGCTATCTTGATATGATCCTGGTTATGGTCCCTCGGTTGAGCGTACTCGTTATCTCGCTCTAACAAGCGAGCCTGTTGACAACATCTCGAATAGAGAAAATTTATGAGAAATGAGATCTTGGCGTATGTCGGGTTTCAAACCTCTCGAAACATCCGCGTCATCGTTCCTCATTCTCCACCAAATGAGGTGCAACACTGGATAACTCATGAACTTACGCCTCGTCTTTGGGACAAATCGTCATGTTATTACTGCTCTAGTCTAATAAACTCCACTTCCTTCATATAGCCGAATACTTTCGGGAAGTACTTGTCATTGAGCTTTCTTCAAGCGTCTCCATGACATCTTTGAGTGCGGTTGGATGGATCAACTTCCTGATTCCCACCGATGTCTGCCTGCGCCACGGAACATAAAGGTGGCGAATGGAACTTTCTGTTCCTCCGTGCATCCCAAGACATCGAATATCTTGGTAATTTGTTTGACCACGTCTCGCCTTAATCGGATCCGGCTTTCCCCAGTGCGGTGGTCCCAACTCTTTGAAGCTGCTTGGTTGTGACCACTGTCGTGAATTCTATCATTTCCTCACATATTTTGAACACGAGTCTCCTAAATGCGATTTTGCATGAGCTGCAAAAAGCTTCTAAACATCCCTCGTTCATCATCTCGCTTTCGATTGGTGTTGTTCACGGGAGGAACATTGCCCGACTGTTACCGCGTTCTCCTCGTTGGTGAGTCTGAGGCATCTCCACGGTCTCATTTACTCCTTTGTTAATATTCTCGATCGACATTCTCAAATCTTGTCATAAAATAAGGGTTAATTAAGAAAATCGATATATCACATAATATCCACTATATCTTGACCCGACTAACAAATAAGCTTAGGTAGGACACCTTTAGCGAAGGATTTACTCGTCTCTCCCCTCTAGTTCTATTCCCAGATCTCATGGGAGATCATATCCTAAGCTCGATACCAATTGTGGCGCCCCCAAAATAGGTATACACAACACCCGTTACGAGTGCCAAATACATACATACGCGAAACAACTACAACTTTATTATTACAACGGTAAAAGCGTGAGTTTGAATACAAATATTATCTTACAGACAATATCTATACTCAAATAAATCCTCATCACATTATTGATTCATTATTTTACAAAAATGGTGAGGACTACTAAACAACTCTCTCTAGAATCTTCATTCCATACCCATTGCTAGTACTACGCCATTTCTACGCCTCACGAGAAGAAAAATGGAACAACGAGGAAAAGGGTGAGCTCAACTAGCCCGATAAAAGAATATTATGACTAAGATAATATCAACAAATTATCGTTAGTCTTGACGGGAAAAATCGATAGAATCTGATAGGCAACAAGTTTGGATCAATATTACATGGTGAAATAATAATTCATAGAAGAGTTACGTGAGAATGAAATCTACTATAATCTATGAATTTAACGATCCATCATCAATATTTTATCCACGTAACATCAATCAATATACATACGGAATCAAATATTCATCTTTGCACTCTGGGCCAAAAGATATTCATCGATTAGTCGTATTCATTTAAACACTGTTCATCTTTGCACTCTGAGCCAAAGATATTAATCAATCGGTCGTATTCATCTCAACACTGTTCATCTTTGCTTTACTGGGCCAAAGATATTCTTGAAAATCATTCATCTTTGCACTTTCTGAGCGAAGATATTCAATAATATCATCATTTAAGGTGAGGATGATGAAAAATATTTTTAAAAAAGCGAATCCGGTGAAACAAAATGACAAGGATTAAGGATTAAGGATTAGTACTTGGTTTTATCCACGCCAAAAATACCTCAAAAATAATCATAGTGGTGTAAAATTCAAGAATGATCAAAACATGGATCTGATCGAGTTAGTATCCGAATAGATGTTTTAGACGAAAAGAAGAAATTTTATTTTTTGGTTGAATAGTCACCGTATATATCGTGAATAGTCTTGAGTATCGTGAATAGTCTTAGTATCGTGAATAGTAACTCAGACACCAAAAGATAGAAATTCCACAAAAACATCTTCACGCTTCATGAATAATAGTACTCGTGAATAGTAACTTCGTGAATAGTAACTCATGAATAGTAACTTCGTGAATAGTAACTCGTGAATAATAACTAAGTAACCCGAGCATGAAAAAGTTCCAAATTTGATAAAAACTTGGATCAACATTTCACAATGATATTGAAGAAATAATATCATTACAAAAAAAATAATATCCACTTACCTCGAAAGATCGATCTTACAGCTAGAATCTAGGGTATAGTCTTTGAAGGAACTTGCAAATCTAGCAATACTCAAAGTATACTCAAAATACTCACAAGAATACGCTCAAAATATCGAGAGAAATAGAGAAAACTTGAGTTTACGGTGTGATTTTCAATTCTAACCTAAGCACCTTATTTATAGGAAAATGCTTAGAACACAAAAGCGAAAAATTTAATATAATATTAATATAATTATACAAATTTTCCTTAGCCCACCTTTTGGTCAAAACACCAGCCACACATGTTAATGATGTCCAAAAAAAATACAAAAACGTTTTTCTAAACAAAAATAATTTAAACTCCCAAAAATCAATTATTTGAACTTGAAACTTCAATAATTCATAATAAATAGCCCTTTCATCAGAAAAATTCGAATCTCGCGAGTTTTTATAGGAAATTCAATTCTCTACAACTTTACAGAAGAAAGTTTTTCCAAATTCCAAACAAAAATCGGCCAAATCCACAAGCAGGCGATTTTACAAGCTATAATCAAATTTGATTCGATAATTGTGTCACCAACACACAAAACATGTATTAAACATTTAATGCCACAAAAATACTCTTCCTCCTCATATACTCATATATCCCACATTCATTGTAAAAATATCACCGTTAATATATTATTAAAATAATATATTTAATTATTTTATCGAGAAAAAGATAAAATATTAATTTTCAACAATTGTCATTTTAAAAATTTTCTCCATCTATATCCACATAAAATCAATATTTTCCTCATCATATAAATCAATAATTAATTATTCACAAATAATATTACGAGAATCACAATATTGACACGGGCGGTTCGGAAGAGGGGGCTTTCGATAAAATTTCTTCTTCTTGGCGCCTTGATTAGATGACCAAACCTCTCCTTAGAACGAGAACTTTCTAGACATTGCCAATAATGTTATCTAATAATATTATTCGGATAATATGAATTATTGCTTCGATAATGAAAGATCTTGTGTAATGACAATTATTGAAACAACAACAATATAAAATATCAACCACGGCAATTATTAACTCGATAAAATCTTTGAGCGGTAATTACGTAACCATTATTGAGTAGTGCCTTCTTACGTAAGAATCAATAATTGGTGCAATCTGGTGTCTTCTTGTTCAACAACGGCGTATTAGTGTGTTTTAACCACCACCGGGTATTCAACGATATTAATCTAGAATGACTACTACTGCTTATTTAAAAACAACTTATATTTGTCGTTTTCTTCATCCAATCGCTTTTCGTTATGGGGCCCACACATGGGCTGCGGTAAATCGTCTGAATATTCCCACAAACTGATCTGAATATTCCACGACCAAACGAATATTCCCAACAACAATGAATATTTTATAACCACTTGCTTATTTTGAAATATTTGCGTATTTAACCCTTAACTATCCACATTAATCAAATCAACCCTTACTATTTCAAAATAATAAATAAAGGAAATTTCTTTTTATTTAAAAATTTGAGGGTCTTACAAAACATGCTCGGTGGACCCCATTTATTGAATCGAAATTTGATTATAGCTTGTAAAATCGCTTGGTTTGTGGATTTCGGTCAATTTACATTTGGAATTTGGAAAAACTTTCTTACGCAAAGTTGTAGAATTGAATTTCCTATAAAAATTAGCGAGATTCGATTTTTTGATAAAAAGGCTATTTATTGTGAATTATTGAAGTTACAAGCTCTCAAAATAATTGATTTTGGAAGTTTTAATTATTTAAATTAAGAAAAACGTTTTTAATGTTTTGTCACATGGTGGTGATGTCTTGGACCAAATTAGTGGGCGTAGGAAATTTGAAAAAATAATATTATTAATTTATTAAATTTTACGCTTTGGTGTTCTAAGCATTTTCCTATAAATAGGTGCTTAGGTTAGAATTGAAAATCACACCGAAAATCGAAGTTTTCTCTCTATATTATCGGCGTATTCTTGTGAGTATTTTGAGTATACTTTGAGTATTGCTATACGGTCTGAAGTCCAAGTCATAGCCTTATCCCAGGTGTTTCATTTTAAATCTTGATCTTTCGAGGTAAGGGATATTATTTTGTTTCAGAATGATATTATTTCTTCAATATCATTATCTTTGAAATATTGATCTGAAGTTTTATCAAATTTGGAACTTTTGGTGTCGGAGTTACTTTTCATTATACTGACTTATTCACGTATCACGACACTATTCACGATGTACGCACTATTCATCGAAAAATGAAAAATTTTCTTTCATCCAAAATATCTATTACGGATACTAGCTTTGATTGTATCCATGTTTTGATCATTCTTGAATTTTACACCACTTATGATTATTTTTGAGGTATTTTTGGAGGTGGATAAAACAAAGTACGAATCCTTAATCCTTAATCCTTGTCATTTTGTTTCACCGGATTCGCTTTCTTTAAAAATATTTTCATCATCTTGATCTTAAATGATGATATTATGGAATATCTTTGGCACGTAGTGCAAAGATGAATGATTTTTGAAGAATATCTTTGGCTTCAGTAGTGCAAAGAAGAACAGTGTTTAGATGAACATGACCAACTCGATGAATATCTTTGGCTTACCAGTAGTACAAAGATGAATATTTGATTTCGATATATATTGATTGATGTCACAGGGGATAAAAGATAGACGATGAATTTTTAAATTCATACATGTAGAAGATAGTAGTTTGCATTCTCTACTTAACTCTTCTAATGAATTATTATTTCCATTGCGAATATTGATTTAAAATTTGTTGTCTATTGTATTCTATTAGATTTTTCCTGTTGAAGACTAACGATAATTTGTTGTATATTACCTTAGTCATAATATTCTTTCTTCGGGCTAGTTTAGCTCACCCTTTTCCTTTTTGTTCCATTTTCTTCTCGGAGGCGAGAATATAAGCGGTACTGAGTCTGGGTATAGAATGAAAGTTTTAGAGAGAGTTGTTTAGTAGTCCTCACCATTTTTGTAAAATAATGTATCAATAAATGTGATGAAGATTTATTTGAGTTTGGATATTGTCTAGAAGATAATATTTGTATTCAAACTCATAGTTTTATTGTTTTAATAATAAAGTTGTAGTTATTTCTGTACCATGTATTGACAACTCAGAATGGGTGATGTATACCTATTTTGGGGGCGTCACACTACGGGCCAAGGATATTCGTGTATTCATCAATGGTCATGATCATGCCAACAACTGTCCATCAATGCACTATGGGCCAATAAGGACTTTTATCACATTATTTGTAACATTACTACCATGATTACAATCAATAATCCTCGTCATAATCATACCAAGTCCATCATACGCACTACAAAGGCCACGGTGACTTTCAAAAAAAATATAAACATGAGGATGATGACAATGATATAAAAATTCAATAAAACAAGTTCAAGAATTAATTTATTCAGGAACTAATAACGTCCAAATTGTCAACAGGATACTTCTTTGTAGAGTAAAATTCAAGAATGCTCGGAAGAATATTTTCGTGAAAAGATCTTTGGATGAAGCGCAAATATCAAGGATATTCCACTAATTTCATGGAGTATAGAAGTCAAAACTTTAACCAATTTGAGTATAATAAAGAATGGAGTAACAAAAGAAATCACCATGCATGCGATATTTAGCATAGACATATTATTCCAATGTAATAATAAATAACGGAAGCAATCAAAGAAATTACAGACCGACGGGATATTCCAACGAAATAATAATGACGGAACCAGTCCCAAACGTAAAACGCATGCATAAAGATATATTCTAACAGAATAATAAAGACGAACAAGGTCCGGCGTAAAAGCGCATTAAGCAGGATATTCCAATGTAATAATAAAGAAGCGGAACCAGTCCGTCAAAACGCATGCATGACGAGGATATTCAAATGAATAATAACAGAATTTCACCATGTATGCGGTACTTGGCATGTAGCGAGTTATTCAACGTAATAATAAAGAATGGAATAATGAAGTTCTCTTCATGAATACAAAAGAAATAATACCCCTTACCTTAGAATAAAAGTTGAATCTTCGAATAGAAATGTAGCAGACTTCTCTTCTTCTTTCTCTCTATAATTTCTTTCTATAATAAATGCTCTATAGCTTTGGTGAATTGGTGAGAAATGAAGGAAGAATGAGCTTCTATTAATTAAAAAATATAGTTTCGATAATTGCACGTTTTGGGGCTCGAAAAATTATAGTACAATACCTCTAACTTTTCTTTTATTTTTAATTTAGTCCTGCAAGTATTATCAAACTTGCACCATCTCCCCTAATAGTAAATAATGTGAATCAATAGTTTAATCATGTGAATCAATAGTTATAATCATGTGAATCAATAGTTATAATCATGTGAAAATACGAAATATAGTATAGTACCTCCATCTATACCTCCCTTTTTAACTTAGTCATGCAAGTATTATCAATCTTGCACAAACTCCCCTAATAGTAAGTGAATATGACTCAATAGTACACACATGTGAATAAATAGTTATATAAGCATTTGAATTAGTAGCAATTAATTGCTCATTTATCCGATAAATTACTCGATTTATCAATATAACCCCCAGACATCAATTATCATCGGAATAGATGTCGATTTCAACTAACACCAATAATCCCAACATAATGGAACTATCAAATTCATCTTTAATCAACATGAACTTATTCATTATTAATATCATAACTCACAATATTTAATAACCGAATGTCGTTCCTCGGAAAGAGGGGCTTTCTGATAAGCATTTCTCCTATTGGCCGTAGCATTATTAGGTGACCAAACCTCTCATTGGCAGAACTTTTGGACATTGTAAATATTTCAATTTAATAATATGAATAACTTTGTCGTCTCAATTATTAATTTAATAATATATCATATAATGCAGATGATATTGTGACAATAATCGAATCAATAATTAAGAGATATGATGCAACAATTACTGTAGCAATAATTGAGTATAACTGAGTGACTTCTCACGTAAGCATCAATAATCAATACCGTGTGCTACTATGAAACCACGCATATTACTGTACTTTTACTACCGAGTAGTTCAACAGTATTAACGGTAAAACTTCCGCTGTTATTTTCATAAAAATATTTTTGTAGTTTTCTCAATCCGACAATAATTATGTTATGGGGTCCACCAATGATTGCGTCGTTGTATGAATATTCCCTGCTAAAATGAATATTCCTCGACCAATCGAATATAATATAACAACTTGCATACTTTGCAGAATTTATAAATACTACCCACAACTATAACATTATAACAAATTCATTCCATAATATTCAAAAATGATAATTATAGAAAAATCATCTTTATTCATAAAAGTTGGGGTCTTATAACCTCCCTTCTTATGAAATTTTCGCCCTCGAAATTAGGGTACGTACCTGGTATGTCGAAGAGGTAAGGATACCTTGATTTCATTTTAGATTCTAACTCCCAGGTCATTTCCTCAACATCGTGGTTCCTCCATAAAACTTTGACTTTTGGTATCACCTTGGAGCGTAGAATATGTTCCTTCTTATCCAAGATTTGAACAGGAACCTCTTTATACGTTAAATCTTCCGCTATTTCATCCGGTTCTAACTCAATAATGTGGTTCGGGTCTTTCACATATTTACGTAACATGGATATATGAAAAACGTTATGAATACGAGACATACTTGGCGGTAAAGCGAGTCTATAGGCTACAGTCCCTACTCGATCGAGGATTAAAAATAGGCCAATGAATCGAGGATTGAGCTTTCCTCTCTTTCCAAATCTCGTAACTCCTTTCCATGGAGCAACACGTAACAACACATGATCTCCAACATCAAATTCCACGTCTTTTCGATGAAGATTAGCATAACTCTTTTGTCGATCTTGTGAGGTTTATATACGTTGCCGGATCGTTTGAATCTTTTTCGTAGTCATACGTACCAACTCTGGTCCCAACAACGTTGCTTCACCCACATCATCCCAGCATACTGGAGAACGACACTTTCTTCCATATAACGCTTAGAATGGAGCCATGTCAATACTTGCTTGATAACTGTTGTTGTAGAAAAACTCCACCAATGGTAAGAACTTGTCCTAACTTTCCTTGCAGTCAAGGACACATAGTCTTAATAAATCTTCAAGAGTTTGAATAGTCCTCTCTGATTGTCCGTCCGTCTGAGCATGATATGCCGAACTAAATCGTAAATTCGTGCCCATAGCTTTTGGCAAACTAACCCAAAATCGTGAAGTGAATCTTGGGTCTCAATAAGAAACTATGGATATTAGCATACCATGCAATCTTACAACCTCGTTTATGTATATACGAGCAAGACGTTCAAGTGTATAAGTTTCTCGTATAGGTAAGAAATGAGAAGACTTGGTCAATCTATCAACAATGACCCAAATTGCATCTATGCCTTAAGAAACCTTGGGAAGACCAGTAAAGAAATCCATTGTAATGTGCTCCCACTTCCATTCTGGAATTTCAAGTGGTTGCAATGGACCTTTAGTACTTGATGCTCTACCTTGACTCGTTGACAAGTTAAACACCTTGAGATAAACAAATTATCTCCTCTTCATATTGCCCCACCAAAATGTATGTCAAGATCATGATACATTTTGGTACTCCCGAGATGGATTAAAAGCGGTGTGTTGTGCGCCTCCATCATGATTTTATACTCTAAATTAGGGTCGTTAGGAACACAAAGTCTGGAGTTGACTCGAAGTATTCCTTCTTCATCGATTCTTGCTTCCGGCATAGCACCTTCTTGCACTTTCTTGCACTTTCTTGCATCTATGACTTGGTACAACTCCCGATAATCAATACAAAGTCGCATACTCCCGTCTTTCTTTTTCACGAATAGAACATGAGCACCCCAAGAAGAAGTACTAGGATGAATAAAACTGATGTCTAACAATTCCTGCAATTGGGTCATTAACTCCTGAAGTTCCATAGGAGCCATTCGATATGAGGCTTTGGAAATAGGTTTTGTACCGGGTTCAAGGTCGTTACAAAATTCAATTTCACGCTCTGGGGGTAGGCCAGGAAGTTTTTTAGGGAATACGTCAGGAAATTCATTAACATTAGAAATATCATTCAAAACTGACGTATTTTTATTTAGATTCGTGACATGAGCTAAAAAAGCTTGACATCCATTTTTTATTAAACGAATAGCTTTATGGCTTGAGATGATAGTGATTGATTTTAATGGTTTGGTTGCTTGAATTCGCATAATAGGTTGGTTAGGAATATGAAAGTTAACAACCTTATGAAAATTATCAATTTTTGCATGATGAGTAGTTAACCAATCAATCCCTAGAATTACGTTAAATGCAAGTATTTTCAATGAAATAAGATTGACAGGTAATGTGAGGGTACCGATTTTAACTAAACAAGACTTATAAACAGTGGATATAATGAAGGCTTCTCCCAATGGAGTTTCAACAGATAAGTCAAAGTCCAATTTCTCTGGAGTCAAATTTAAACGTTGAGCGCAAGTAGGAGAAATAAAAGAATGGGTAGAACCGATAACAAATAAGGTATATACTTCGCTAGAGTTTATGATAAGCTTACCCGTGATGACCTTGTTCGGGTTCTTTTCTTTTTGGGAGGTCAAGACAAACGCTCTCCCTTGAACTACCGGTTTTGTCTTGTCTGAGACGGCCTTTGATGCCTCCATCCCAGTTGGACTTGTCTTCAGTGCACGACAAAATTGGGTCATGTGACTTTCTCTTCCATAATTGTAACATGCTTTGGAGGGCATCGCACAATTTGGACTGATGTGTCCCTCCCCTCCACTTTGAAGCATATGATAGGTGGTCTTTCTCCTTCCTTAACGACAAGTGCTGATGCTGACGTCTTTCTATCATTGTTTGATCTCCTCTTCTTGAAATGTCCATTCTTATTGTTTTGGCCATGATTACCACCGAAGTGGTTACCATTTCTGGCATGTTGATTCCCTCCACGCTTATTGTCAACGCTTTGATGACTGTTTTCAATGGTATTATCATTTTCCCGGCTGCTCTCTTTTGGTAGGGTTGACTCATTATCGCGCTCCAAAAACTGAGCTCTATTAACAACATCTGAATACAAACACAGTTTATGAGAGATAAGATATTGACGTATCTCGGGTTTCAAACCTCTTAGAAACATTCGCGTCATTCTCTCCTCATTATCAACCAAATGGGACGCAAACCGGAGGACGATAAGCAAACTTGGCTTCGTCTTCGCGACACGGTCATGTTGTTTTGTTCCAGTTTAATGAACTCTACCTCTTTCATGTAACGAATACTTTCGGAAAGTACTTGTCGTTGAACAGTTCTTAGAACTTCTCCCAAGACATCTTCGGTCAGTGGCGAGTTGAGTACGCTTTCTGATTCCCACCGATGAATCACCTCCTCACATGACACGAAGGTGGTAAAGAGAACCTTTTGCTCTCTAACATCTCAAGACATCAAATATCTTGTTGATCTGCTTTATCCATGTCTCCGCCTTAAGTGGTTTTGGCTCTCCAAAAAACTCCGGTGGTCCCAACTCCTTGAACTGTTTGGCGGTGATCGTCCGAGAGTTGTCAGTATTTCTACCTGCGTTTTGGATAGGTGCCGCTCTCGCCTGATATTGCATGAATTGCATGAAGCCTTAGAACATTCTATCATTCATTATTTGGTCAGTGTTATTGTTTGCATTAGGATTGTCGCCTTCCTGATGCACATTATCCTGGTTATTGATCTGTGGAGACTCAATGGTCTCCTGTGCTCCATTGATGTTCTCAACATTCTCGGATGCCATTTTCAAATACTATCACAAAACAAGGGTTAATTAATATATCACATATTATCCCTATAGTCTGACCGACCAATTAAATACCAAATAAACTTAGGTAGGTCATACTAGCGAAGGAATTCTCCGTCTCTCCCCTCCTAGTTCTTGTCTCACATCTTAGTTAGGGATCATATCCCTAAGCTTTGATACCAACTGTGATGCCCCCAAAATAGGTATACATCACCTATTTTGAGTCGCCAAATACATGGTACAGAATACAAATATAATCTTAAATATACAACAAGAGATGTGAGTTTTAATACAAATATTGTCTTCTAGACAATATCCACTCTCAGAATAAGTCCTCATTACATTTATTATCACACTATTTTATAGAATAGTGAGGACTACTAAGACACCATCTGGACCTCACTCCTGCCTCCCGACTAGTCCCATTTACGTTCTCATTTCCTAAAGAGAACGAAGAAAGAAAGGGTGAGCTCAACTAGCCCAAAGAAGAAATATTATGACTAAGATAATGCGAATAAATTATCATTAGCCTTCAACAATGTTAAACGATAAAATACAATAGACATCAAGTTTAATCTGCAGCTTGAACAAGCAATCCATTAAAAGAGTCAAGTAGAGAATAAAATCTACTATCTTTTATGATTTAAAAGGTTTTTCATCACTTTTTATCACGAGACTCGAATTTAATAAATAATCCACATCATCCCCGCACTACTACGACCAAGGATATTCATTAGGGTCACGACCACAAATTATCTATGCACTACGGGCCAAGGATATTCGTGTATTCATCAATGGTCATGATCATGCCAACAACTGTCCATCAATGCACTATGGGCCAATGAGGACTTTTATCACATTATTTGTAACATTACGGTCATGATTATATCGAATAATCCCTGGTCATAATCATACCAAGTCCATCGAATAGTCCTCTCTGATTGTCCGTCTGTCTGAGGATGATATGCCGAACTAAATCGTAAATTCGTGCCCATAGTTTTTGAAAACTAACCCAAAATCGTGAAGTGAATCTTGGGTCTCGAAAAGAAACTATGGATACTGGCATACCATGCAATCTTACAACCTCGTTTATGTATATACGAGCAAGACGTTCAAGTGTATAAGTTTCTCGTATAGGTAAGAAATGAGCAGACTTGGTCAATCTATCAACAATGACCCAAATTGCATCTATGCCTTGAGAAACCCTGGGAAGACCAGTAACGAAATCCATGGTAATGTGCTCCCACTTCAATTCTGGAATTTTAAGTGGTTGTAATGGACCTTTTAGTACTTGATGCTCCGCCTTGACTCATTGACAAGTTAAACACCTTGAGATAAACAAATATTTATCTCCTCTTCATATTGCCCCACCAAAATGTATGTCAAGATCATGATACATTTTGGTACTCCCAAGATGGATTGCAAACGGTGTGTTGTGCGCCTCCATCATGATTTTATACTCTAAATCGGGTCGTTAGAACACAAAGTCCGGAGTTGACTCAAGTATTCCTTCTTCATTAATTCTTGCTTCCCAGATAGCACCTTCTTGACTTTCTTCCTTATAAGCATCGCCTTCATATCTCGTAATTTGAGCGACTTTTAACTTTATCGATTAAAGTTGGTTCTACTCAGATATTCGCCATCATCACGTGGGTCCCCGAGTCTTTATCTCTATCTCCATCCTTTGCAAGTCATACAAAATGGGCCTTTGCGTTGACAATATCGCACTCATGCCGCGTATGATCTTCTACTCAATGCGTCGGCTACCACATTCGCTTTTCCGGATGGTATTGGATGGTATGATCATAATCTTTCAACAGCTTCATGCCAACGTCATTGTCGCATGTTGAGTTCCTTTTGAGTGAAGAAATATTTGAGGCTTTTATGATCCGTAGAAGATCTCCACTTTCTCCCCATACAAGTAATGCCTCTAAATCTTTAGTGTAAAACGATCACGCTAACTTTAGATCATGAGTAGGATAATTCCTCTCATATTCTTTGAGTTGTCGTGAGGCATAAAGCTATGACTTTTCCCATGTTGTATGAAACACAAACCTAACCTTTGCTAGAAGATCATCAGAGATGACAAATCCCTCCGAGCCGATGGTATTGTCGAACAGTCTTGAAATAAGTCTCCTCTTGAGTTCTTGAAAACTCTTCTCACATTCTTCGCTCCAACCAAATTTTGTATCTTTCCGAGTCAGCTGAGTTAATGGAGTAGCGATTCGAGAAAATCCTTCCACGAATCTCCGGTAATAATCAGCTAAGCCGAGAAAGCTACGTACTTCGGTCACTGATTTGGGTTGCTCCCATCTTTGAATAGCTTCAATCTTTGCTGGGTCAACAAATATTCCTTAACTTAATACCACGTGCCTAAGGAATGCTACTTCCTTAAGCCAGAACTCGCATTTTTTCAACTTAGCATAAAGCTTATATTCACGAAGCTTTTGGAGTATCAGACTCAAGTTTTGTTCATGATCTTCACGGCTTTTGGAATAAATAAGGATGTCATCAATAAAGACGACCACAAAGTGATCCAAATATTCCTTGAATAGTCGGTTCATCATATCCATCAAGGCAGCAGGAGCATTAGTCAATCCAAAAGACATGACTAGGAATTCATAATGCCCGCATGAGGAGTTCCGGCCGTCTTTGGAATGTCATCGGTTCTAATCTTCAATTGGTGATATCCAGAACGAAGATCAATTTTTGAAAAGAATTTGGCGCCTTGCAACTGTCAAACAGGTCGTCAATACGTGGCAATAGGTACATATTTTTGATGGTGACATGGTTCAACTCCCGATAATCAATACAAAGTCGCATACTCCCATCTTTCTTTTTCACAAATAGAACAAGAGCACCCCAAGAAGAAGTACTAGGATGAATAAAATCATTGTCTAACAATTCCTGCAATTGGGTCTTTAGCTCCTGAAGTTCAATAGGAGCCATTCGATATGGGGCTTTGGAAATAGGTTTTGTACCGGGTTCAATGTCGATACAAAATTCAATTTCATGCTCTGGGGGTAGGCCAGGAAGTTTTTCAGGGAATACGTCAGGAAATTCATTAACAATAGAAATATCATTCAAAACTAACGTATTTTTATTTAGATTCGTGACATGAGCTAAAAAAGCTTGACATCCGTTTTTTAATAAATGAATAGCTTTATGGCTTGAGATGATAGTGATTGATTTTAATGGTTTGGTTGCTTGAATTCGCATAATAGGTTGGTTAGGAATATGAAAGTTAACAACCTTACAAAAATAATCAATTTTTGCATGATGAGTAGTTAACCAATCAATCCCTAGAAATTACGTCAAATGCAAGTATTTTCAATGAAATAAGATCGACAGGTAATGTGAGGGTACCAATTTGAACTAAATAAGACTTATAAACATTGGATATAATGAAGGCTTCTCCTAGCGGAGTTTCAACAGATAAGTCAAAGTCCAATTTCTCCAGAGTAAAATTTAAACGTTGAGCGCAAATAAGAGAAATAAAAGAATGGGTAGAACTGGTATCAAATAAGGTATAAACTTCGCTAGAGTTTATGATAAGCTTACCCGTGATGACCTCATTCGGGTTCCTTGCTTTCTGGGAGGTCACGACAAACGCCTCCTCGCATTATTATTGGCTTTTGACTTTTCTGGGGTGTCCTTTGGTGCCTCCATCCTAGCTGAACTTGTCTTCGGTGAACGACAAAATCGGGTTAGTGACCTTCTCTTCCATAATTATAACATGCTTTGACTAAGAACGCTAGCTTTGGACATATGTGTCCTCCCTCCGCATTTGAAGCATATGATAGGTGGTCGTTCTCCTTCCTTACAACAAAAGTCAAAAACGTCTTTCCATCATTGTTGAATCTCCTCTTTTAAATGTCCATTCTTATTGCTTTGGCCATGATTACCACCGAGTGGTTACCATTTCGGCATGTTGATTCCTCCACGCTTATTGTCACCGCTTTGATGATCATCCTTCACCGGTATTATCATTTTCTTTGGGTCGTTTCTCTTTTGGTTGGGTTGACTCATTATCGTGCTCCAATAACTGAGCCCTATTAACAACATCTGAATACAAACACAGTTTATGAGAGATAAGATATTGACATATCTCGGGTTTCAAACCTCTTAGAAATATTCGCGTCATTCTCTCCTCATTATCAACCAAATGGGACGCAAACCGGGATAACTCTGCAAACATGGCTTCGTACTGCGACACGGTCATGTTGTTTTGTTCCAGTTTAATGAACTCTACCTCTTTCATGTGACGAATACTTTCGGAAAAGTACTTGTCGTTGAACAGCTTCTTGAACTTCTCCCAATACATCTTCATCAAGGCGGGTTGAGTACGCTTTTACAGATTCCCACCAAGAATCGCCTCTCGCCTGCAATGTATCACAAATACAATCTTTAATATACAACAAGAAAGTTGTGAGTTTAGAAGACCCCAACTTTTATAAATAAAGATGAATTTTCTATAAATATTATTTTTGAATATTATGGAATAAATTTGATATAATGTTATAGTTGTGGGTAATATTTATAAATTTTGCAAAGTAAGCAAGTTGTTATAAAATATTCGTTTGCTCTGGGAATATTCTTTTTTCGGGAATATTCGTGACGACGACTACCAATCATTGGTGGACCCTATTAACTAAGTATTGTCGTAGTTAGAAAACGACAAAATTATCTTTTATAAAAAAATACTACGGAGGTGTTACCGTTAAAACCGTTGAACTACCCTATGGTAAAAGTACAAGAATACGCTGTGGTCGCATAAGTAGCACTAGATTGATTATCGATGCTTACGTGAGAAGTCACTTAGCTATACTCAATTATTGCTACAAAGAATTGCGTGATCATATCTCTTATATTATCGATTCAATTATTGTCACAAAGATCATCTCAGTATAATATGTTATATTATTAATTGAGACGACAAAGTTATAAATGATTAATAATTGTTGAAAGATTAAAATGTGTTGATTAAAAATAAAATGATTTGTGGTAATATTTATTCAATCCTCATGTATATAAAGAGTCCATTATGAGACGCTTTGTGGTAAGTTTGATTATTTTATCTAAACCCATATGTCATCATCTAAGAGTCTCTTCACAATAGTAATTACCTTTGTGAATAGTAATTACCTTTGTGAATAGTAATTACCTTTCACAATAGTAATTACCTTCGTCAATAGTATTTACCTTCGCCAATTGTAATTACCTTCTTCAATAGTACCTAATTACCTTCATCAATAGTAATTACCCCCCTTCGCAAATAGTAGTTGTCCCTTCAATATTACCAAGAGTTAATCGCCTCTTGGTTTCCAAAGGTTAATTACCCTTCAAATAGTAGTTGTCTCTTCAATATTACCAAGAGTCATTTCAACCTTCGTTAAGACACTCAAGAGCCACCCTCGCTTTTTTCTATAAATAGAAAGCTCATTCCTTCATTATTTTACGAATTCATTGAAACTCTGTAGAGAGAAACTATAGAGAGAAAGAAGAAAAGTATTCTCGCTACTTCACTTTTCCAATATTCAGCTTTTCTAAGGTAGGGAATATTATTTGTTGTACTCGTAAGGGGTGTTATTTTTTTATTCATGAAGAGAACTTCATTATTCCATTCTTTATTATTCTCATTGAATAACTCTGGCATACCCTATACATGACTCATATATATGCTAATACCCTATACTTGGTGAAATCCTTATGTTATTCCATTCTTATTTATTCTGTTGAATAACTCAGTATACATGGTTTACCCTATACTTGGTGACATTCTTCTATTATTCTCGTTGGAACATCCTCGTCTGTGTGTTTTACACCTTGACTGGTTCCGCCTTTTATTATTATTCTCCGTTGGAATATCCTCGCTCTGTGTGTTTTACACCGCACTCGGTTCCATTTTTTATTATTCCGCCTTTATTATTATTCGCTTAATATCCTCGTTCATGCTATACACTGACCTCGGGTTCCATCATTTATTATTCCGCATTTATTATTCTGTTGAACATCCTGCTTCATTGTGAATTTCACCCGACCGGTTCCGTTATTATTATTCTTCTCTTGAATAACCTACCTGCAAGGCCTATCGCATGCATGGTGATTTCTTTTGTTATTCCATTCTTTATTATACCCAAATAAGTTAAAACTTTGACTTCTATACTCCATGAAATTAGTAGAATATCCTCGATATTTGCGCTTTCATCCAAAGATCTTTTCATGGAAATATTCTTCCGATCATTCTTGAATTTTACTCTACAAAACAAAGATCATGTTGACAATTTCGATGTTAATAATTCCTCGGATAAAATAATTCTTGAACTTGTTTTATTTAATTCTTATATCATTGTCATCATCCTCATGTTTATATTATGTTGAAAGTCATCTCGTGGCTCAGAAGTAGGCATAGATGGACTTGGTATGATTATGACCGTGAGACTATTCTTGTAATCACGACCGTAATGTTACAAATGATGTGATAAAAATCCTCAAAGGTCAGAGTGCATCGATGGATGCTTGTTGGCATGATCATGACCATTAATGAATACACAACTATTCTCGCCCGTAGTGCATGAATAATTGTGGTCGTGATACTAAAGAATATCCTCGGCCGTAGTGTGGGTGATTCGATGATGTGGAATATTTATTAAAGTCGAGTCTCAAATTATAATAAATGATGAAAACCTTTAAATCATAAAAGATAGTAGATTTTATTTTCTACTGACTTTTTAATGGATCATTGGTTCACCGTAGTTAAACCTGATGTTCATTATATTTTATCGCTTTAACATCGTTGAGGCTAATGATAATTTATTCTCATTATCTTAGTCATAATATTTCTTATCGAGCTAGTTGAGCTTACCCTTTCTTTCACCGTTTCTTCTTGAAATGAGAATATAATGGGACGAGCCTGGGAACTGAGTAATGGTCCGTAGGATAAGATTAGTAGTCCTCACTATTCTCGTGAAATAGTGTGATAATAATTGTAATGAGGACTCCTTTTGAGTTTGTATAATATCTAGTAGACAATATTTGTATTCAAACTCACGCTTTATGTCGATTGTACCTACGCTTATATTAGTAAGTTGTATTTAAATTTCAGACTATGATCCGACTACCCAAGATGGGTGATGTATACCTAATTTTGGGGGCGCCACAACTTGGTATCAAAGCTTAGGGATATGATCCTCGCTAAGATGTGAGAATAGTACTAGAGGGGAGAGACGGGGAATACCTTCGCTAGTATGACCTACCTAAGTTTACGTGCTATTTTATTGGCTCACGTAAATATAGAGATAAATTGTTACACGTCAATTAACCTTTTGTTTTGTGGCAAGATTCTCAAAATGACATTTGAGAATGTTGAGAATAGAATGGAGCACAAAGCGATCGCTGATTCACCACATATCAATAATCGTGATAATGTGCATCGTGAAGGCGACAATCCTCACGCAAAACAACAACACCGACTAAAATGATGAATGATCAAATGTTCGTAGGCTTTATGCAATTTATGCAACAAAGAAAGCAGAGCGACTCTCGCCCAAAACGTAGGTGGAAACACGGAAAACTCTCAAGGCCACCGCTAAACAATTCAAGGAGCCGGGACCACCGAGTTTAAGGAGAGCCAAACCACTTCAAGCGAAGCATGGATAAAGCAGATTACCAAGATATTTGATGTCTTGGGATGCTCCGAGGAGCAAAAGGTTCCTTTGCGCTTTTATGTTAAGCATGGAGAGGCAGACATCGGTGGGAATCGGTGAAACGACTCAACCTCATCAGATCAAGATATCTTGGGAGAAGTTCCAGAGTCGTTTCAACGACAAATACTTTCCTCGAAGTATTCGCCATACGAAGGAGGTGGAGTTTATCAAGTTGGAACAAAACAATATGACCGTGTCGCAATACGAGGCAAAATTTGCGAGTTATCACTATTATGGCCCCACTGTGTGGATAATGAAGAGAGAATGGCGCGAATGTTTTAAGAGGTTTGAAGTCGAGATACGCCAACATCTTATTTCTCATAAATCGTGTTTGTATTCGAGATGTTGTAAATAGGGCTCGCTTAGTGGAGCGCGATAACGAGTCAACGCAACTAAAAGAGAGCAAATTTTGCAAAAATTATAATACCAAATGAGAGTAGTCATCGAGCGGTGACAACAAGCGTGAGGGAATCAATGTGCCGATATGGTAACCACTTCTGTGGTAATCGTGGCCAAAACAATAAGAATGGACATTTCAAGAAAAGGAGATTCAACAATGATGGAAAGACGCCAAAGACCAAAGACCCGTTGTTAAGGAAGGAGAAAGACCACCTATCATATGCTTCAAATGCGAGGAGAGGGACACATCATCCAATCGCGCCATGCCATCCAAAGCATGTTATAATTGTGGAAGAGAAGGTCACTTAGCTCGATTTTTTGTCGCCATCAAGACAAATTCAACTAGGATGGAGGCACCAAAGGCCGCTCCGTAAAAGTCAAACCCAGAAGGTGCAAGGGAGAGCGCTTTGTTGTGACCTCCCCTAGAGCAAGGAACCCGAATGAGGTCATCACGTAAGCTTATCATAAACTCTAATGAAGTCTATACTTTATTTGATACCGGTTCTACCCATTCTTTTATTTCTCCTACTTGCGCCATCGATTAAACTTGACTCGAGAAATTAGACTTTCGACTTATCTGTGGAAACTCCGCTGGGAGAAACCTTCATTACATCCACTCGCTTATAAGTCTTGTTTGGTTTAAATCGGTACCTTCACATTACCCGTCGATCTTATTTCATTAAAAATACTTGCATTTGACGTGATTCTAGGGATTAATTGGTTAACTACTTATCATGCAAAAATTGATTGTTTTCGTAAGGTTGTTAGCTTTTTATATTCCTAATCAACCTATTATGCGAATTCAAACGACCAAACCATTAAAATCAATCACTACCATCTCAAGCCATAAAGCTATTCGCTTATTGAAAAACGGATGTCAAGCTTTCTTAGCTCATGTCAAAGATTTAAACAAAAATACGCCGCTTTGAACGATATTTCTATTGTTAATAAATTTCCCGACGATTCCCCAAGAACTTCCCCGCCTACCCCTCAGAGCGTGAAATTGAATTTTGTATCGACCTTCGAACCCAGATACAAAACCTATTTCCAAAGCCCCATATCGAATGGCTCTATCAAACTTCGTGAGTTAAAGACCCAACCGCAGAATTGTTAGACATCGGCTTTATTCGTCCTAGTACTTCTCCTTGGGGTGCTCCTGCTCTATTCGTGAAGAAGAAAGATGGGAGTATGCGACTTTGTATTGATTATCGGAGTCAATCATGTCACCATCAAAAATAGGTATCCATTGCCACGTATTGATGACCTCGTTTGACCAACAGTAAGGAGCCAAATTCTTTTCAAAGATCGATCTTTGTTCCGGATATCACCAATTGAAGATTAGAACCACCGACATTCCAAAGACGGCTTTAACTCCTAGAGACGGGCATTATAAATTCCTAGTCATGTCCTTTGATCGACTAATGCTCCCCGCCGCCTTCATGGATATGATGAACCGAGTATTCAAGGAATATTTAGATCACTTTGTGGTCGCCTTTATCGATGACATCCTTATTTATTCCAAAAGCCGTGAAGATCATGAGCAACACTTGAGGTCGACACTCCAAAAGCTTCGTGAATATAAGCTTTATGCCAAGTTAAGAAATGCGAAGTTCGCTCAAGAAGTAGCATTCCTCGGGCACGTGGTATCAAGTCATGGAATATCCGCTGACCCAAAGAAAGATCAAGCTATTCAAAGTCGGGAACAACCTAAATCGCTGACCGGCACGAGCTTTCTTTGCTTAATCGGTTATTATCGAGATTCGTGGAAGGATTTTCTCAATCGCTACTCCATCGACTCAAATTGACTCAAAAGATACAAAAGTTCTCATTGGAGCGAAGAATGTGAGAAGAGTTTTCAAGAACTCAAGAGGAGACTTATTTCAAAGACTGCTCGACAATACCATCCGCTCTGAGGGATTTGTCATCTACAAAGCGATGCTTCTAGCAAAGGGTTGGATGTGTTCTCATGCAACATGGAAAAGTTATAGCCTATGCCTCATGACAACTCAAAGAATATGAGAGAAATTATCCTACTCATGATCTAGAGTTGGCACCGTTGTCTTTGCACTTAAAATTTGGAGGCATTACTTGTATGGGGAGAAAGTGGAGATCTTTACGGATCATAAAAGCCTCAAATATTTCTTCACTCAAAAGGAACTCAACATGCGACAATGACGTTGGCTTGAACTCGCTGAAAGATTATTATCATACCATCCAATACCATCCTCGAAAAGTTTAACGTGGTAGCCGACGATTTATCGAGTAGAAAGATCATATACAAGCACGAAAAGCATTATTGTCAACGCAAAAAGGCCCATTTTGTGTGACTTGCAAAGGATGGAGATAGAGTTAAAGACCTGTGGACGCGTGTGATGATAATGCGAGTATACGAGTAGAACCGACTTTAATCGATAAAGTTAAAGTCGCTTCAAGCTACGCTGCACTGGAGCCGATGCGCGATGAGGAAGAAAGTGCAAGAAGGTGCTACGCCAAGCAAGAATCGATGAAGAAGGAATACTTTGAGTCAACTCCGCACTTTGTGTTCCTAACGACCTTGATTTAAAGTATAATATCATGATGGAGGCGCACAACACACCATTTGTAATCCATCTCGGGAGTACCAAAATGTATCATGATATTCGCTATACATTTTGGTGGAGCAATATGAAGAGAGAGATAGTCTTTGCTTATCTCAAGGTGTCTAACTTGTCAACGAGTTAAAGCGGAGCATCAAGTACCAAAAGGTCCATCAGAACCACTTGAAATTCCGTAATGGAAGTGGGAGCACATTACCATGGATTTCAAGCACGGCCTTCCTAAGGTTTCTCAAGGCATCGATGCGATTTGGGTCATTGTTGATAGATCGACCAAGTCCGCTTCATTTCTTACCGATACGAGAAACTTATACACTTGAACGCCTTGCTCAGTATGTACATAAACGAGATTGTAAGATCGCATGGTATGCCTAAGATCCATAGTTTCCGATCGAGACCCAAGATTCACTTCACGATTTTGGGTTAGTTTGCAAAAAGCTATGGGCACAGACTTCACGATTTAGCTCTAAGATATCATCCTCGAATTTTACGGACAAATGGAGAGGACTATTCAAACTCTCAAGATCTATTAAGACTCTGTGTCCTTGATTTCAAGGGAGTTGGGACAAGTTCTTACCATCGGTGGAGTTTTCCTACAACAACAGCTTATCAAGCAAGTATCGCATGGCTCCATTCAAGCGCCAGTATGGAAGAAAGTGTCGCTCTCCAAGATACCGGGATGAGGTGGGTGAAGCAACGTTGTTGGGACCCGAGTTGGTACGTATGACTACTTTTAAAAGATTCAAACGATCCGACAACGATATAAAAAACCTCACAAAATCGATAAAAGAGTTATGCCGATCTTCATCGAAAGGACGTGGAATTCGATATAGAGATCATGTGTTGTTAAGAGTCGCTCCATGGAAAGGAGTTACAAGATTTGGAAAGAGAGGAAACTTAATCCTCGATTCATCTCATTCCATTTTAATCCTCGATCGAGTAGGAACTGCGGCCTATAGACTGCTTTTCCCGCCAAATACGTCTCGTGTTCATAACGCTTTTCACATATCCATGTTACGTAAATATGTGAAAGACCCGAACCATATTATCGAAGTTAGAACCCATTTAAATAGCGGAAGATTTGAATATATGAAGAGGTTCCTGCTCAAATTTTGATAAGAAGGAACATATTCTACGCCCAAGGTTATACCTCAAGTCAAAGTTTTGTGGAGGAACCACGATGTTGAGGAAATGACTTGGGAGTTAGAATCAAATGAAATCAAGGTATCCTTACCTCTTCGACATACCAGTATCGCACCCTAATTTCGAGGGCGAAATTTCATAAGAAGGGAGGTTGTAAGACCCCAAATTTTTATAAATAAAGATGAATTTTCTATAAATATTATTTTGAATATTATGGAATAAATTTGATATAATGTTATAGTTAGGGTAATATTTATAAATTTTGCAAAGTAAGCAAGTTGTTATAAAATATTCGTTTGGTCTGGGAATATTCTTTTTGTTTGGAATATTCGATTTACTACCAATCATCGTGGACCCCATAACTAAGTATTGTCGTAGTTAGAAAACGACAAAATTATCTTTTATAAAAAAACTACGAGAGGTGTTACCGTTAAAACCGCTGAACTACCCTATGGTAAAAGTACAAGAATACGCTGTGGTCGTGCATAAGAAGACACTCAGATTGATTATCGATGCTTACGTGAGAAGTCACTTAGCTATACTCAATTATCACTATGACAAGAATTGTCGTGATCATATCTCTTATATTATTGATTCAATTATTGTCACAAGATCATTTGTATAATATGTTATATTATTAATCGAGACGACAAGTTATAAATGATTAATAATTGTTGAAAGATTAAAATGTGTTGATTAAAAATAAAATGATTTGTGGTAATATTTATTCAATCCTCGATGTATATAAAGAGTCTCATATGAGACGTTTGGGTAAGTTTGATTATTTTATGGGGACCCATATGTCATCATCTAAGAGTCTCTTCACAATAGTAATTACCTTTGTGAATAGTAATTACCTTTGTGAATAATAGTAATTACCTTTTTAATAGTAATTACCTTTCTCAATAGTAATTACCTTCGATCGTCGATAGAATTTACCTTCTTCAATAATAGTAATTACCTTCTTCAATAGTAATTACCTTCATCAATAGTAATTACCCTTCGCAAATAAGAGTTGTCCTTCAATATTACCAAGAGTTAACTCTTCTTCTCAGTGTTCCAAAGGTTAATTACCCTTCGCAAATAAATAGTAGTTGTCTCTTCAATATTACCAAGAGTCATTTTGACCTTCATTAAGACCAAGAGCCACCCTCGCTTTTTCTATAAATAGAAAGCTCATTCCTTCATTATTTCATACGAATTCATTGAACTCTGTAGAGAGAAAATATAGAGAGAAAGAAGAAAAGTATTCTCGCTACTTCACTTTTCCAATATTCGCTTCTTCTAAGGTAGGAATATTATTTGTTGTACTCAGTATGGGGTGTTATTTTTTTTTTCATGAAGAGAACTTCATTATTCCATTCTTTATTATTCTATTGAATAACTCCGTAAAAGTGGCATACCCTATACATGACTGTATATGCTAAATACCCTATACTTGGTGAAATCCTTATGTTATTCCATTCTATTTATTCTCGTTGGAATAACTCGTATACGTGGTTTACCCTATACTTGGTGACATTCTTCTATTATTCTCGCTGGAACATCATGTTCTCATGTCTGTGTTTTACACCGGACCGGGTTCCGCTTTTTATTATTATTCTCTGCTGAATATCCTCGTCTCGTGTGTTTTACACCGACCGGTTCCATTTTTATTATTATTCTTTTATTATTCTTGAATATCCTGTCTGGTGTTTTACACCGGACCGGTTCCATCATTTATTATTCCGTATTTATTATTCTCATTGAACATCCGTTGTGTGAATTTCACCGACTTGGTTCCGTTATTATTATTCTGTTGAATAACTCACTGCAAGCGCCTATCGCATGCATGGTGATTTCTTTTGTTATTCCATTCTTTATTATACCCAAATGGTTAAAACTTTGACTTCTATACTCCATGAAATTAGTAGAATATCCTCGATATTTGCGTTTCATCCAAAGATCTTTTCATGGAAATATTCTTCCGATCATTCTTGAATTTTACTCTACAAAACAAAGATCATGTTGACAATTTGACGTTAATAATTCCTGGATAAAATAATTCTTGAACTTGTTTTATTGAATTCTTATATCATTGTCATCATCCTCATGTTTATATTATGTTGAAAGTCATCTGTGGGCCTGTAAGTATAGATGGACTTGGTATGATTATGACTGAGACTATTCTTGTAATCATGACCGTAAATGTTACAAATGATGTGATAAAAATCCTCGCGGTCAGAGTGCATTGATGGACAATGCTTGTTGGCATGATCATGACCATTAATGAATACACAACTATTCTCGCCCGAAGTGTATGAATAATTGTGGTCGTGATACTAAAGAATATCCTCGGCCAGAAAAGTAGGGTGATTCGATGATGTGGAATATTTATTAAAGTCGAGTCTCACTTATAACAAAGATGATGAAAACCTTTAAAATCATAAAAGATAGTAGATTTTATTTTCTACTTGACTCTTTTAATGGATTCATTGTTTCACCGTAGTTAAACTTGATGTTCATTATATTTTATCGCTTTAACATCACAGAGGCTAATGATAATTTATTCGCATTATCTTAGTCATAATATTTCTTATCGAGCTAGTTGAGCTCACCCTTTCTTTCACCGCTTTCTTCAGAAATGAGAATATAGCCGGGACGAGCCTGGGAACCTGAGTAATGGTCCGTAGGATAGCATTAGTAGTCCTCACTATTCTCGTGAAATAAAGTGTGATAATAATTGTAATGAGGACTCCTTTTGAGTTTGTATAAAATCTAGTAGACAATATTTGTATTCAAACTCACGCTTTATGTCGTATTGCATACCTACGCTTATATTAGTAAGTCAGTATTTAAATTCTCGCATCATGTATCCGACTACCCAAGATGGGTGATGTATACCTAATTTTGGGGCGCCACAACGCTCTCAATTCTGATGAGAATAAAGGAAAGAAAGGGTGAGCTCACCCAAGAAAAATATTATGACTAAGATAATGCGTAATAAATTATCTTTAGTCTTCAACAATGTTAAACCGATAAAATACAATAGACATCAAGTTTAATCAAGAATCTTAAACATGCAATCCATTAAAAGAGTCAAGTAGAGAATAAAATCTACTATCTTTTATGATTTAAAAGGTTTTTCATCACTTTTATCGTTGGGACTCAACTTAGTAAATAATCCACCTCATCCCCGCACTACTACTACCAAGGATATTCATTAAGATCACAACCATAAATTATCCATGCACTACTGCCTAGGATATTTGTGTATTCATCAATAGTGGTCATGATCACGCCATAAAACAATTCTTCTTTGCTCCTCGTCAAGAGAATCTATAGTCATAATCATACCAAAAACCGCCCATCAATGCATTACGCCAACGAGGACTTTTTCCACATCATTTGTAATATTACTACCATGATTATACCAAATAATCCTCGATCATAATCATACCAAGTCCATCTACGCACTACAAAAGCCATGTATTTACTTTCAACAAAATATAAACATGAGGATGATGACAATGATATAAGAATTCAATAAAACAAGTTCAAGAATTAAATTATCCAGAACTAATAACGTCCAAATTGTCAACATGATACTTTTTGTAAAGTAAAATTTAAGAATGCTCGTAAAAATATTTCCATGAAAAGATATCGGACGAAGCGCAAATATCAAGGATATTCCACTAATTTCATTGAGTATAGAAGTCAAAACTTTAATCAACCGAGTATAATAAAGAATGGAATAACAAAAGAAATCACCATGCACGCGGTAGATTGTGATGTATGTGTTATTCCAATGTAATAATAAATAATGAATCCGTGTCAAAGCGTAATACGCATCCGGCTGTGATATTCCAATGTAATAATAAAGAATGGAATAACAATGTAAATCACCATGCATGCGATTTCTTGATGACATAAAGTATTTCAACGTAATAATAACGAAACTAAGTCCGGCGTAGAAAACGCATGGACGTGATATTCCAAATGTAATAATAAAGATTTTAATCAGTCCCACCAGAAACGCATTGCATAAGATATATTCCAATGTAATAATAAAGAATGGAATAATAATGTAATTTCACCATGATACTACGATTAAGATGATAAAAGTTATTCCAATGTAATAATAAATAATGGAATAATGTAAGAATTTCACCAAGTATAGGGTAGACCACGATACAAAAGTTATTTCAATGTAATAATAAAGAATGGAATAATGTAAGTTCTTCTTCATGAATATGAAAAAATAATACCCCTTACAAGTACAACAAATAATATCCCTTACCTTATAAAGAAGAGTACTTCCACCAGTAGAGGCGGGGATATACTTGAAGAAACTTGCACTACGCCAAAGCTTTCTTAAACGCTAAAGAAATACGCCAAGATTATAGAAGAATAATTCTCTCTACGCTTCTCTCTAGAGTTTCAAAGTGAATTCGTAAGAAATAATGAAGGAATGAGCTTCTATTTATAGAAGAATGGACCTAATAAGAATCAATCCATGAACTAGTTCGAGATCAATTTACTTTAAATGGATTTATCCAAATTGGTTTACAATATAATATAATATATTCTATTTATAATCTAATAAAACGAATAACTTTTAAAAAAAATTTACTATACAAACACTATACAAGCACTATGTAAATACTATGCATAATAAAATATAATATATTCTAATTATTGTCTAATAAAATGAATAACTTTATAAAAGTATTCTGCTTTTACATAAAAAAAATTACTATTAGCCTAATAAAACGAATAAATTTATAAAAGTATTCTGCTTTATATAAAGTTTTCCGCTTTACATTAATAATTAATAATACTAATAAAACAAATACTTATATATATATATATATATATATATATATATATAAACAACAATAATTGAATCAAATAACGTGAGATACTACGCAAAGAACTACTATAGCAATAATAATGAACAAAACCGAGTGACTTCTCACATAAGATCAATAATCAATACCGTGCGCTACTACGCAACCACGCCAGACATCGTATTTCTTTACTACCGAAGTAGTTCAATAAGATATTAACGATAAAACTTCCGCCGTTATTTTCATAAAAATATTTTTGTCGTTTTCTCAATCCGACAATAATTCTATTATGGGGTCCACCAATGATTGTGTCGTCGTACGAATATTCCCCGACACAAAGAATATTCCCTGACCAATCGAATAATATAACAACTTGCATACTTTGCAAAATTTATAAATATTACCCACAACTATAACATTATATTAAATCCACACCATAATATTAAAAAAAAAATCGAGAAATTTAAATCTTTATTCGTAAAATTTGGGATTTTACAATCTCCCCTCCTTATGAAATTTCGCCCTCGAAATTTATGTACGTACCTGGTATGCCGAACAGATGAGGATACTTCGTCTGATTCTAACTCTTGAGGTATAACCTTTGAGAGTTGAATACATTTCAGGATTTTAACAGGTACATCTTCATACGTTAAATTATCCGCTATTTCGTCCGGTTCTAAATTAATAATGTGGTTCGGGTCGTCCACATATTTACGTAACATCGATACGTGAAAAAAACGTTATGAACACGCGACATACTTGGCAGAAACGAGTCTATAAGCCACGCAGCCTCCTACTGATCGAGGATTTCAAATGGGCCAATTAAATCGAGGGTTACGATAACGCCTTCTTGAACCTTCTTCTTCACATTCATCACCTCCGAGTATGTAGCTTGAGCGGCTTTAATCAGACGATTAAATTCGATTCTAATCGATATTCGTTATCTTCACGGGTTCAGATATTCGCACTCAGAACGATACGATCTTCTACTCAACGCGTCGCTACCTACCATGCTCGCTTTTCTACGATGGTATTGAATGGTACGATTGTAATCTTCAACAAATTCGAGTCAACGCTTTCGCGCATGTTACGCTCGCTTTAGTTGAAGAAATATTTAAGGGTTTTAGAATGGGGTTTTGATCGGGGTCAAGACAAAATTCAATTTCACGCCTAGGATAAAGGCTAGAAGTCTTCATGAATACGTCAAGAAATTTATTAACGATAGAAATATCATTCAAAATCCACGACCTCATCCAAGATATGGATAAGACGTCACATCGATACCTATCAACTTGCCATTTTCATTCACGATGTCGCCACAAAAGTCCGCTTCAGCATTCCACACAAGGAAGTCAACAACGAAAGGATCGGGCTCTTTACTTATGGCTTGATATGATAATGATCGACTTTAGTGGTTTGGTTACTTTGAATTAAGATAACAAAGTTGGTTAGAAATATGAAAGCTAACAACCTTACTAAAAGCATGATGAGTAGTTAACCAATTGATTCCAAAAATCACATCAAAGGCAAGTATTTTCAAAGAGATAAGATCGATATGTAACGTGAAAGTGTTGATTTGAACAAGATTTATAAATAGTGGAGGTAACGAAGGTTTCTCCCAACCGAGTTTAAACAGATATATCAAAGTCTAACTTCTCCTGAGTTAACTTCAAACATTGAACACAACTAGGTGAAATAAAAGAGTGAGAGAACCCAGATTCAACACTTACAGATATATTCGCAAAGAGTTTATGACTAACATACCCATGATAATTTTATTCAGTTCCTCGTCACAAAAAAAACGCCTCTCTCTTAAACTACATTTGCCAGCTTCGTCTGGACATCCATTAAGATCACTATCCCACCGGACTCGACTTCACCATACGACAAAATTGAGCTAGGTGACCTTCTTTCCGCAATTAAAACACGCTTTGGATTGTTACATACATAGCTTTGACTGATGTGTCCCTCCTTTCCGCATTTGAAACATACGACCGGGTGGTCATTCTTCTTCCTTTGAAACGGTGTTTGGTGCCGACGCCTTCACGCCATTGTTGAACCTTCTTCTTGAAATGTCCATTCTTATTGTTTTGGCCATGATTACCACCGGCGGTTATCATTTCACATGTTGATTCCTCCATGCTTATCATCACCGCTTTGATAATCAAGTATCACCCCAGATTATCATTTTGTTGTTTACCGCTTCTCTTTGGTCAATGACTCATTATCGCACTCCAATAATCGAGCCCTATTAACATCCTAATACAAACACAATTTATGAGAGATAAGATATTGACATATCTCTGTTTCAAACCTCTTAGAAACATTCGCCATTCTCTCCTCATTATCAACCAAATGGGACGCAAACCGGACAACTCAAGCAAACTTGGCTTCGTTCGCTTTCGCGACACTGGCCATGTTGTTTTGTTCCAGCTTTAATGAACTCTACCTTTTTCATGTGACAAATACTTTCGGAAAGTACTTGTCGTTGAATAGTTCTTGGAACTTCTCGTAAGACATCTTCAAAGGCAAGTGTTGAGTACGCTTTTACGATTCCCACCAAAGAATCGCCTTTTGCCCACAACATGAAGGTGGCAAAGGAACCTTTTGCTTCCTGGAGCATCCCAAGACATCAAATATCTTGTTGATCCGCTTTATCCACGCCTCCGCCTTTAAGTGGTTTCGCTCTCCAAAAACTCCGGTGGTCCCAAATTCCTTGAATCTGCTTCATGCGGTGACCATCCGAGAGTTGCCAAAGAGTTTCCACCTACATTTTGGACAGAGCCGCTCTTGCCGATGTTGCATGAATTGCATGAAGCCTCTAACATTCCATCGCTCATCATTTGGTCGGTGTTATTGTTTGTAGTAGGATTGTCGCCTTTACGATGCACATTATCCCCGATTATCGATCCGTGGAGACTCAACGGTCTCCTGTGCTCCATTGATGTTCTCAACATTCTCGGATGTCATTTTCAAATACTGCCACAAAACAAGGGTTAATTAACATATCACATATAATCCCTATACTCTGACCAACCAATTAAATATCAAATAAACATAGGTAGGTCATACTAGGGAAGGAATTCTCCGTCTCTCCCCTCCTAGTTCTTGTCTCACATCTCAGCCAGGGATCATATCCCTAAGCTTTGATACCAACTTTGACGCCCCCCCCCCCCCAAATAGGTATATGTGAGACCCCAGATTTTATGAATAAATATTTAATTTTCTCGAAATATTTTTTTTGTGGATTTGATATAATATTATAGTTATGGGTAATATTTATAAATTTTGCAAAGTACGCAAATTGTTATATAATATTCGTTTGGCCGAGGAATATTCTTTTTGTCGGGAAATATTCGTGCGACGGCATAATTATTGGTGGACCCCACAACGAAAGTAAGGTCGTAGTTTGAAAATGACAAAAATATTTTATGAAAATAACGGCGAAGGTTTTACCAAGCTAATATCTTCATTGAACTACTCTAGTAGTAAAGAACAATGAATACGCTGTGGTCGCATAAGAAGACACCAAGATTGGTTATTGATGCTTACGTGATAAGTCACCGCTTATACTCAATTATTGCTATAGTAATTGTTGCATCATATCTCTCTATATTATTGATTCGATTATTGTCATAAGATCATCTCGCATAATATTTTATATATTATTAACTCAATAATTGAGACGACAAAGTTATTCATATTATTAAATCGCAATATTTATAATGTCTGTAAGTTCTGCACAAGGAGAGGTTTGTCACCTAATCATGCGCCAATAGGAAATCCTTATCGAAAGCCCCTCTTTCCTCGAACGACCGGTTGTTAAATATCGTGAGTTATAATATTAATGATGAATAAGTTCATGTTGATTAAAGATGAATTTGATAGTTCCATCAGGTTGGGATTATTTGTGTTAGTAGAAATCGATATTTATTTCGATAATAATTAATGTCTGGAGATTATATTGTTCAATCGGGTATTCAGGGCACTTTTCGTGTCAAAGTACTATTCATGAGTTACTATTAACGAGATACTATTCATGAGTTACTATTCATGAGTTACTATTGAGTCACATTCACTTACTATTAGGGGAGTTGGTGCAAGATTGATGATACTTGCATGACTAAGTTAAAGATGGAGGTATAGATGGAGGTACTATACTGTAATTAATTTTTCACATGTTTAGAATTATCGAGTCACATGATTTACTATTGATTCACATGATTTACTATTAGGGAGGTGGTGTAAGTTTGATAATACTTGGATGATCGAATTAAAAATGAAAGAAAAGTCGAGGTATTGTATCAGTAATTTTTGAGCCCCAAAATGTGCAATTATCGAAACTATGTTTTCCTATAAATAAGCTCATTCTTCCTTCATTTTTCACCAATTCACTAAAGCTTTAGAGCCATTATTATATAGAGAGAAGAAGAAGAAAGTCTGCTACCTCTCTACTTTCAAAGATCCAAATTTTATTCTAAGGTAAGGGATATTATTTGTTGTACCGTAAGGGGTATTATTCTTCGTATTCATGAAGAGAATTACTTTCTTTCAATACTGTAAGAGTTGTTATTCCATTCTTCATTATTATGTTGAATGACATGTTTATCTAAGTACCGTATACACGGTGAAATTCTTCTATTATTCCATTCTTTATTATTCTGCTGAATATCCTCGCTTGCGTAAATTTCACCGACCGGTTCCATTATTTATTATTCCTCATTTATTATTCTCGGCTTGAATATCCTATTTGTGTGTTTTTACGCCGGACCTCGGTTCCATCATTTATTATTCTCATGGAATAACTCAGATACGCCAAGTACCACATGCACGGTGATTTCTGTTGTTATTTCATTCTTTATTATTCTCATTAAGACATCCTCGCTTAGCAATTTAATTTCACCGACCGGTTCCGCGTTATTTATTATTCTGTTGGACTAACTCGCCTATGCGATATACCGCATGCATGATGATTTCGTTGTTATTCCATTCTTTATTATTCTCATTTGAATATCCTCGTCACAGCATTTTACGCCGGACCGGTTCCGCTTTTTATTATTCTCGTTGGGAATAAGTCGTCATGCGTGCTTCTATCGCATGCATGGTGAATCCTTATGTTATTCCATTCTTTATTATTTTGTTGAATAACTCGATAAAGTGGATTACCACACGACGTGAATGACCCTTCATATTCATTCCTTATTAAATTATGGAAATAATCTGGTTACGTTGATTATGATGAGAGTCATAATAAAAGCATTGGACTGATGAAAATCATGGGTATATGAAGTATTAGTAAGTGTTATGATGAGTTATGTTGGTTATTATGTTAAAACATGAAAGTTTCTTAGAAATCACAAAGGGTTGAAAAAATAGATTTTTGTGAAAATGGAACATGAAATTCAATTGATCATATCTCCTATTATATTTCAAATTTTTGAGTGTGGTCAAGTTCTAGAGTTAGATTTATGAGTTTTGTAGCATCTCCAAGTGGAATCACTGTAAAAGGTGTTGTAGATTTTCGTGTGGACTGATCTTAGCAAAGGAGTCAAAAGCTACAAATACCGAAAATGCCACTGCCCAGATTTTTAAAAGGGTAGCTTCGGCTATTTAATTTATGGGAAAAATTTCGGCCTTTTGGGACATGAAAGTATATGGTATAAATAACATCCTGTCCAAAAATGAGCTCATTCCGTCTTAAAATGAGCAAGTTATGACCATTTCAATATTTAGGTTTTTCCGATGAAAAATGCTATAACTGGAGTTCTATAACTCTGATGACCATGAAATTTAAACTAGAAGATAACGTTAACATGTGTAAGATCCTGCCAAGATTTGGGAATTTCTGGAGTTAACCTTGAGGTAGCTAATTTCTTAAGGAATTAATTAGAAATTGATTTTTGAAAATAGTAAATGAATTTTAAAATTCCTAGAAAAATATATGTTTATTATGGGACTATATTCTGTTAAATCCTGTAAAAGAAATATTTTTGGGACCGATTTGGTATTTGTCATGAAAATAGTTTAGTTACGTAACATATGAGTTAAATATGTTATGTGAAGTAACAAAGTTGGAAAATAGGATTTTATGGCTTGAAATCTTATATAAGGTATATGTAGATTGTTGATAAGGGATTTAATCATTGGTGATGAAATCTTATGAGTATGGAATTTTTGAATGATTAAATGCATTATTTGATAAAGTGTAAACAATTGAAATAAATTGTTTATAAGTTTAAGAGGTGATTAAAATATTGTTATAATATTAACAATATTAGATTATGAGTTATTTAAGTGATGAATAATATTTGGATAAAATTAAAGTCTTTAATATTTATCCTTGTTTTAGTTTGATTAATGCTTATATAATTGTCATCATCCCTCACGCTTATATGGTGATGAAAGTTATCTTCGACTTACGCATGAAGACCGTTTGTTTTTGAATTATATATCTTTGACTTACGCATACAAAGATGAATTGTTGATTATTGGTTTTATTGTCAGATATCTTTTGGCTTACGTGCAAGAGATTGACTTTGGTATGATTATGACCGTGGATTATTCGATAGTCATAACCATTGATGATTTAAAGAATATCCTCGGGCCGTAAGTGCAGAATGATTCGATGATGTGGTTTATTTATTAAGTCGAGTCTCAGCCGATAAAAATTGATGAAAATATTTTAAATCATAAAAGATAGTAGGTTTTATTCTTTTGACTCTTCTAATGGATTGTTTATTCAATGCCAAGCAGCTTAAACTTGATGTCATTGTATTTTATCGCTTAACATTGTTGAAGACTAATGATAATTTATTCGCATTATCTTAGTCATAATATTTCTTCTTGGGCTAGTTGAGCTCACCCTTTCTTTCAACGTTCTCTTGAGAAATGAGAATATAGTTGGGGACGAGTCGGAGAAAGGAGTAATGGTCGAGATGATAACATTAGTAGTCCTCACTATTCGAAATAGTGTGACAATAAATGTAATGAGGACTCCTTTGAGTTTGTATACTCGTCTAGATGACAATATACGATTAAAACTCTTAGATTATGTTTTGTCGTATTTACATTTACAACAGATATTATTAAGTTGTATTTGAATTTTGTACCATGTATTTGGCGACTCAAGATGGGTGATGAATACCTATTTTTTGGGGCGCCACAAGATACATCACCTATTCCGAAATCGCCAAATACATGGTACGTAATACAAATACAATCTTTAATATACAACAAGAAAGTCGTGAATTTTAATACAAATATTGTCTTTTTAGACAATATCCACTCTCGTAATAAGTCCTCATTACACTTTATTAACACACTATTTAACAAAATAAATGAGGACTACTAATACTATAATCAGATCGTCACTCTGCTCCCCGACTAGTCCCAAATTACACGCTCTCAATTCCTCAAGAGAACAAAGGAAAGAAAGGTGAGCTCAACTAGCCTAGTAAAAAATATTACGACTAAGATAATGCGTAATAAATTATCATTAGTCTTCAACAACGTTAAACCGATAAAATACAATGTACATCAAGTTTAACTACAACTGAACATGCAATCCATTAAAAGAGTCAAGTATAGAATAAAATCTACTATCTTTATGATTTAAAAGGTTTTTCATCACTTTTATCACCGGGACTCTGCCTTAATAAATAATCCACCTCATCCCCGCACTACTACTACCAAGGATATTCGTTAATATCACAACCACAAATTATCCATGCACTACGGGCCAAGGATATTTGTGTATTCATCAATGGTCATGATCATGCCATAAAATAATTCATCTTTGCTCCCTTGGCCGAAGAGAATCCATAGCCATAATCATACCAAAAACCTGCCCATCAATGCACTACGAGCCAACGAGGACTTTTTTCCACATCATTTATAACATTACTTACCATGATTATACCGAATAATCCCCGGTCATAATCATACCAAGTCCATCTATGCACTACAAAGCCCACGTATAACTTTCAACAAAATATAAACATGAGGATGATGACAATGATATAAGAATTCAATAAAACAAGTTCAAGAATTAAATTATCCAGAACTAATAACGCCTAAATTGTCAACATGATACTTCTTTGTAAAGTAAAATTTAAGAATGCTCGTAAAAATATTTCCATGAAAAGATATCGGATGAAGCCTTGAAATATCAAGGATATTCCACTAATTTCATGGAGTATAAGTCAAAACTTTAATCAACCGAGTATAATAAAGAATGGTATAACAAAAGAAATCACCACGCATGCAGTATTGATGACAAAAAGTTATTCCAATGTAATAAAAAATAATGAACCGTGTCAAAGTAATACGCACCGACTGTAATATTCCAATAGAATAATAAAGAATGGAATAACAATGTAAATCACCACGCATGCAGACTTGCATGATAAAAGTTATTCCAATGTATAATAACTTAACCAGTCCCAGATAAAACGCACCGGCCGTGATATTCCAATGTAATAATAAAGATTTTAACCGTGTCCCACAGAAACGCATGCATGTGATATTCCAACAGTAATAATAAAGAATGGAATAATAACGAGATTTCACCACGATGCTGCAGATTGTGATGTATGTGTTATTCCAAAGAGAATAATAAATAATGGAATAATGTAAGAATTTCACCAAGTATAGGGTAGATCACAGATACAAAAGTTATTTCAACAGTAATAATAAAGAATGGAATAATGTAAGTTCTCTTCATGAATATGAAAAAATATACCCCTTACGAGTACAACAAATAATATCCCTTACCCGAATAACTTTATAAAAGTATTCTCATTTTATATAAAAAAATTGCTTTTATTACATTAATAATACTAATAAAACAAAACTTATACTATATATATATATATAACAATCAACAATAATTAAATCAAATAACGTGAGATACTACGTAAAACTCATCAGAAGAATAATTGAACAAAACCGAATGACTTCTCACGTAAGATCAATAATCAATACCGTGTGCTACTACGCAGCCCACGCCAGATTAATGTACTTTACTACCGAGTAGTTCAACAAGATAATTGTAAAACTTCCGTCGTTATTTTCATAAAAAATATTTTTGTCGCTTTCAATCCGACAATAATTTCAAGTATGGGATCCACCAATGATTGTATTGCCGTCAGCATTTAATATTCCCCACACAAAGAATATTCCCCAACCAATTGAATAATATAACAACTTGCATACTTTGTAAAATTTATAAATATTACCCACAACTATAACATTATATTAAATCCATACCATAATATTCAAAAAAAAAATCGAGAAATAAATCTTTATTCGTAAAATTTGGGATTTTACAAGTATTATTAATGTAATAAAACAGTAAAGCTTTTTATATAAAATAGAATACTTTTATAAAGTTATTTATTTTATTAGACAATAATTAAAATATAATATATTTTATTACGCATAGTGTTTTGCATAAGAAAATCTTTTTATATAAAATGTAATACTTTTATAAAGTTATTTGTTTTATTGATAATAATTAGAATATAATATATTTTATTATGCATAGTGTTTGCATAGTACTCTGATAGTGTTTGTATAGTAAATTTTTTTATATAAAATGTAATACTTTTATAAAGTTAATTGTTTTATTAGATTTTAAAATAATATATATATTATTATATTATTATATTATATTATATTTTATCGTGATAAGATATCTTTTCTATTTTCCTATAAATAGGATGCTTAGTTAGAATTGAAATCACACCAGAAATTCAGAGAATTCTCTTCTATAATCTTGAGCGTATTTCTTTAGAGTTTAAGAAATCTTTGAGCGTAGTGCATGTTTTCTTCAAGAATATCATCGTCCTACCGTCGAAATACTCTTTTTTCTAAGGTAAGGGATATTATTTGTTGTACTCGTAAGGGGTGTTATTTCTTTTGTATTCACGAAGAGAACTATTTTCTTTCAATACTCGTAAGGGGTATTATTTCTTTCGTATTCATGAAGAGAGCTATTGCTATTCCATTCTTTATTATTATATTATAATAACCTGTCTATGCGAAGTACCGCATACATGGTGAAATTCTTATGTTATTCCATTCTTTATTATTCTGTTGGAATAACCTGTATACACGGACTACCCTATACTAAGTGAAATTCTTCTATAATTCCATTCTTTATTATTCTGTCGAAATATCCTGTCTATGCGTTTACACATGACCTGGTTCCATTATTTATTATTCTATTGGAATAACCTGTATACGCGGACTACTCTATACTTGGTGAAATTCTTCTATTATTCCATTCTTTATTATTCTGTCGGAATATTCTGTCTGTGCATTTACACATGACCTAGTTCCATTATTTATTATTCTGTTGAGAATAACTTGTCTGTGCGGTCTATCGCATGCATGGTGAATTCCGTTGTTATTCCATTCTTTATTATTCTGTTGGGAATAACCTGTCTATGTGGTCTATCGCATGCATGATGAATTCTTCTGTTATTCTATTCTTTATTATTCTGTTGGAATAACCTGTCTAAGTGGATTACCACATGCATGGTGAATGATCCTTTGTATTCATTCCTTATTAAATTGTGGAATGATCTGTTTACGTGGATTATGATGAAAGTCATAATAAAAGTATTGGACTGATGAAAATCATGGGTATATGTAGTATTAATAAGTGTTATGATGAGTTATGTTGGTTATTATGTGAAAACATGAAAGTTTCTTAGAAATCACAAAGGGTTGAAAATCAGATTTAGGTGAAAAATGGAACATGAAATTCAATTGACCATATCTCCTATTACATTTTGAATTTTTGAGTGTGTCAAATTCTAGAGTTAGATCTATGAGTTTTCTAACTTATCCAAGTGGAATCACTAGAAAAGGTGTTGTAGATTTTCGTATGGACTAATTTTAGCAAAGGAGTAAAAAACTGCAAAGTACCAAAAAGCTACTACCCAGAAATTTAAAAGGGAATTTTTGGCCACTTAATTTGTGAGAAAAATTCTGACCTTTTGGGACATGGAAATATATGGTATAAAGTACCTCCTGTTCAAAAATGAGCTCATTCCGACTTAAAATGAGCAAGTTATGACTATTTCAATATTTAGGTTTTTCCGACGAAAAACACTATAATCGGATTTCTATAACTCCGATGACCATGAAATTTAAATTGGAAGCTCACATTAACATGTGTAAGATCCTGCCAAGATTTGGGAATTTCTGGAGTTAAACTTGAGGTAGCTAATTTCTTAAGGAATTAATTAAAATTGATTTTAAAAAATACTTAAGTGGAGTTGAAAAATTATAAAAAATACTTGTTGTGTATGAAATAAATGTATATATATTTGGACAAAGGATAGAAAATAATAAGTTGATTTGGTAATTTTTCATGAAAATGGTTTAATTACAAACATATGAAGTTAAATATGTTATGTGAAGTGAATCTAAATTGGAAAATAGAATTTTATGGCTTTCAGAATCCTATATAGAAATACTGCAGATTTTGATGAGGTATTTGATCATTGGTGATGAAATTTTATGAGTATGACATTTTGAATGATTAAATGTATTATTTGGTAAAGTGTAAACAATTGAAATAAATTGTTTATAAGTTTAAGAAGTGATTAAAATATTGTTATAATATTAATAATATTAGATAATGAGTTTATTAAGTGATTGAGAATATTTGGATAAATTTAAAGTCTTTAATATTTATCCTTGTTTTTGCTTGATTAATGTTATATCATCACATCATCCTCATGCTTATATTGTGATGAAAGTCATCTTTGCTTACGTATATAGATGGACTTGGTATGATTATGACTGTGGATCATTCTTAAGTATAATCATGACTTGTAATATTGTAAATGATGTGGTAAAAATCCTCGGCCCTGTAGAAGGTATCAATGGACGCTTTTTAGTATGATTATGACCAGTGGATTATTCTAAGATAGTCATAACCATCGATGATTTAATGAATATCCTCGGCCCGTAGTGCGAATGACTCGATGATGTGGTTTATTTATTGTCGAGTCTCAAATGATAAAAATTGATGAAAACATTTTAAATCATCAAGATAGTAGATATCATGCTCTACTCGACTCTTCTAATGGATTATTTATTCACCGCAGCTTAAACTTGATGTCTATTGTATTTTATCGCTTTAACATTGTTGAGGCTAAGTATAATTTATTCGCATTATCTTAGTCATAATATTTTTTCATCGGGCTAGTTGAGCTCACACTTTCTTTTATTGTTCTCTTCAGAAATGAGAATATAGCCGGGACTAGTTCGGGAAATGGAGTGATCATCCGATAATAGCATTAGTAGTCCTCACTACGGCACGACATATGCAATATATAATTGTATTGAGAACCTAAGATGTTTGTGTCGTATTTTATACGCCACTTAATAATTGATTTTGGTGAACAAAAATAGGTGATGAGAACCCCAACCACGAAAGCGCCAAAAGTGCACCGCAAAGAAATGAAGATAACAAAATCTTCTCGTGTCCCTTTGGAGACTTGAAATATTTGTTGTTGTACTTTATATGGCATGTATTAATTTGAGTATGAATATTGTCAGATTATATACGCTATAATATTTGTATTAAACTCACAAGATATATATGTAAATAGATTTTGCATTTAATGTTGTATAATTAAGTTGTATTTAAATTTTGTACCATGTATCTGGCGACTCAAGGTGGGTGATGTATACCCATTTTTTGGGGGCGTCACAGAAACTGTGGGTACCTATGACATAGAATTCAAGTTGAGAAATGATTTATTTGTGAACTTCATTGTTGACCAAAATAAGTAAATAATCTAATTAGGATAATAAGTTATTTCCAATCCATTATAGAATGGATTACGAATTATAAATAAAATTATGAAGGAATTTTATTATGACATGAGAGAAGCTCGATAATAAGGTGCCGAAAGAATAAATTGAGATAATTATATTTTGTTGTTTGTGGGTTTCTACTATCATCTTTGTTCAATTGAAAGGTAGAAGACTTTATTATTTGGGGTGTTTTCTAGTTAGTGAAGTTAATTAGGTATTTAAACCTAAATAATGGTAAATTTGTACTCTCTCAGTTTATTATGTACTTTCAAGTTTTTGGGCGTAAATTTTGGGAGGATTATTATAAGCCCATTATTAGTGATAGTGGAGATTCAAAGTTTGACCTATAATTTTTCTCATTAAGATTCTTCCACGTTAAATATTGTGCCTTCCTTGTGGTTTGTTTATTTTTATTCTCGTTCTCATAATTGAGTTTGTTGATTTCCTATTTAATTGCACAAAGAAGAAAATATAATTATTGGGATTGAGATTATTTTAGGTTACTTTTCCCAACAAACAAACGTATGTCTTATTGTCCAATGTGAAATTTAATGAACGAGATTACAGTGATATCACTTTATAATTTTTATTTTTCCTTTTCAATATTAAAATATACTCTCCTACCCCTAACCCTAACCCTAACCCTAACCCCCCAACTACCAAATTTTAAAGTGTATATTAATTTATAAAAACTAATTTAAAATATTTTCAAAATTAAAATTAATTAAATTCTTTAAAAATTATGAAACAGTAAACTTTATACATAACAATACTTTTTGAATAGTTTATAATGGGAGTGATAGCATGAAGTTAACTTTGGTCAATTGATCAAATACAAATTATTTACACGCAGCTGCCAGAGTGATATCTCTCTGCGTTTTCAAGAATGTATTAATTGATCGATTAACTTACTATAAAGTTAACTTTATAATAACTGTTAACTTCATAGTAACCGAATCCGTTTATCGTTGTATTGACTAAAATTAAAAATATATATATTAATTTTGAGTTTGAAAATATTTTAAAATTAATTTCAAAATAACAATAAGAATCTTATATATTTTGAAATGATAGTTATTCTTTAACTTTTCCTTAACATAGTTTCAAGTAAAATATAAGCAAATATGTTCTCAATTTACTTGAGAAAAGAAAAAGGTAAAAAGATGGAAAGGAGAAAGAATACTCTCTTCGTACCAAAAAGATGATTAAAGTTATAAAATTTTCTACTCCTAAAAGAATGAGATAAATTATATAAAATAAAAAATAATTATGTTATTTAGTGGGATTTATTAATATAAAAACATAAAAGTAGTCATTATTTTATATAATCATATGGATCCACTAAGGATAAATTTTTTAAAAAATTATTCTATTTTTTAATTATTATTTTCTTTAATATGTGTACAAATTATACTTTGATCGTTGTTTTCTTTAAATGATTCATTCTATTATAATTGGAATGAGTTATTTCATACTATCCCCAAAGAATAAAATTTATAATTTTGAGAGAAATAAGAATGGTTTAATTCATTTCAGTCGCAACCAAACACAATTTTTATTATTTAATAAGAATGAGTCATTCTATCATACCTTCATTACTTCAATTCAAACGTAACATTAATATTATTATTTTATAAAAAGATTTCTTATTTGTCATGGCAGGTGACTTGCCTTCTGGAATGATGGAGTATGTATCCCCGTTTGAACCAACAAACTCCCTAGCCTTGTAACCTTGTTTTTAGAATGAATAATCAAAATTAATGGACACGAAAATAACCTAATTACGATTGTAATCTTGTATTCTTTCATTTGCCAAAAAAATGATAAATTAATTAAAGAGATGATGAATTGGAGTCTCATTAACTCTTTTTCCTTTTTTTTTATTCAATTATTTCAGTAGAATAAATAGATTTTAATAAATAAAATAAGGAGAATAAAAATGGTATCAAGTACACAATTTATTCAAAAATATCTCCATATATAAATTTAAGGGGGCATCCAAAATTAATTTTACTTAGAAAAATTTATGTGACAGCTTTACTTGTAGTGAGTTGGACAGACCATGGATGGATGGATGTATGTATGCACTACGAGCCATTTATTATGTGTGTGCAGTTGAGCACTCCATATGTTTGTTATCCTTATGTCAAGCTGGCTTTTTATGATTGGACTGTGATTTTCCCATCCTCACATGAATCTTTTCCAATTCGATACTTTACTTTACTTGCACTTAACTTTTAGGTAATTCTATAACTTTTCCTAATTTTGTTGTTATGGGTAAAATTAATTAGTTAAAGTTAAAAATACAAATTAAGTATTTAACTTAGGTGTCCATATAACTGTTTGATCTACCTATCAATCTTATGACACTAATTAATTCAAAGTACAAGTCAAAAAAACAAAGCTTAATTGGTAGTACATCTACCATATACTTAATAGACTCCATATATTTAGCACTCACGAGTGCCATGGCATAATCTGATTGGTTGGTGGCATAATGATTAAGTAGCCGACACTATTGCCGGAATATCCCCGGAATTTGTCACATTGCCGGAATCTTACACCGGCGGCCTGATTGACCCAATTGAGATGTTTCTCTAATAAAAATTGCATAAAATAAAAATAAAAATAAAAGAAGAAGGGGTCAGTAGACTCACTCGCATTTAGTAGTTGTTGGAACAAGGAATAAATTAGTCTCTCTGTGGGTTTATGGATTGTTTAGTCTTTTTATAATTTTAGACATATTTGAGAATTTTATTTGTCTATAAATAATTTATTTTAAATGTAACTTATTCTTACTGGCAAAATCAATCACACCATATATTTTTTTGGTATATATGTTTGGTTATTCAACGTTTATAGTATTTTATACGTTTTGAGCGTTTGGAAGTTTAAGCGCACTTAAAAATTTTATTTGTCTAATAACAACTTATTTTAAACATAATTTATTTAATTTGCAAACGTAGCGTTTGATCTCCCAAACGAAAGGCATCAAAATAATGTGATGCATTAAAGGTTTAAACAATATAAGCGCTACCGTCACAAACGTTGATAACCGAACAAATATAAATATTATAAACTCTCGTAATTGAAAATACTAAATTTTGAGAAATTTATTAATGAAGGAAAGTCAATAATTAGTAATAATAATAAAAAAAACTAATATTTTCATATTATTTTTTAATATTTTCATATATGTATGACCCACGTATTAATCTATAAAAATTAATCGTATCAATTAATATGTGGACGATTCATATGAAGATGTCAAAAAATAACGTAGAAATATCAATTTTGTAAATAAAAATGTAGAATAGACCAAAGCTGACTATAAAACTCCCGGTTCTCTCTCACCATTACGTGCTCCGTTCTTTCTCTCACTTAATTTCTCTTCTCTTGCACAATGACAACGCCACAATACTTCTCTGTCTCTCTTCTATTTTGATTTCCAATTCCTTTCCGATACCTCGCGAGGAAAATCTCGAATTGGAGTAGAAAGAAACAGAACTAGTGTTTGGCACATACTGTAAGAGAGGGGACCTTGAAATTAAAGAGCCCAAAAGTTTTTTTTTATAAAAAAAATCCCTTTCTAGGTACTGATAAAAACCAGAGATCTGAGCTAACTTATATGAGTACAAGTTGAAATACTTTACTCAATCTCATCCACATTGTAATTTAGCTTCAAAATCCAAATCTACAAATACCCAAAAAAGGGAAAAATAGTAAAATCAGATCTAGTGAGTGCTGTTTAGGTCCCCTGTTTCTCAATTTTTGCTCTGTTTCAAGCTAGAAAGATGGCTGAGGTTTCTGCTAAGAGTTTTTTACCGGAGACATTTCAGGGAAATACAGTACATTTAGCCAGCCAACTTGGGTTGGTGTGGGAGCTAATTAAAGCTCCATTGATTGTTCCATTGCTGAAATTGGCTGTGTTTGTGTGTTTGACCATGGAGCTCATGCTGTTTTGTGAGAGATTATATATGGGTATAGTAATTATTTTGGTTAAGCTCTTTTGGAAAAAGCCTGATAAGAGGTATAATTGGGAGCCTATGACAGATGATTTGGAAATGGGAAACTCAAATTTCCCTTTGGTTCTTATTCAAATCCCAATGTTCAATGAAAGAGAGGTTAGTGTGTGCTTTAGTGTGTGTTTTATTGGTAACAGTAGCATTATTTAATTATCTTTTTGATTTTTTTTTAATCTTTGGAATATGGGTTTTGTGTGTTGGTTCTGGGTTTTTCTGTGGGAATCGTTGATTTTCTTGCTTATTGGAATTTGGCATTGTTGAATTCGTAGATTTTTGGAATTTGGGATGTGAGAAAATTAAAGCTCTGTTTGGTGTTTATTTAATAGGTTTACAAGATCTCAATTGGAGCTGCCTGTAACCTTTCATGGCCCTCAGATCGTCTCGTGATTCAAGTGCTGGATGATTCCACTGACCTTATCATCAAGGTAGTTAAAGAAATCTAACCCAAACAGTCCTTTAATGTGCTACTACTAAAACTCGACAACTTTCTTTTTTCTTGTAATCCAATCATTACTTTATCTAAATTTTGTTATCATTTTTAGGCAATTTTTAATTTAACTTGATTTTCACCATCACATGGAAAATTTACCTTTTCCCCAAATTTAGCATGTCTTTACTTTATGACATACTATCCACAAATCAATTAGTACCACCATATTTGTGTTTTAAGATTAATTATATTTTTAGCACTAATAAACCATAATTAATGTTATAGGATATGGTTGAGAAAGAATGCCAAAGGTGGGCAGCCAAAGGCCTAAACATAACCTACCAAATTAGAGAAAGCAGAGGAGGCTACAAAGCTGGTGCCCTTAAAGAAGGATTAAAACGCGACTATGTCAAAGAATGTGAATATGTGGCCATTTTCGATGCCGATTTCCGGCCGGAGCCGGACTTTCTCCGGCGATCAATCCCTTTCCTCATGCACAACCCTCAAATCGCACTTGTTCAAGCTCGATGGAGATTCGGTAAGTCTCAAAGGACAGTAATATTTTCAAGCAACATTTATAGTGTTAAAAATAATACGTGTTTATTACGATAAATTTGTGTTGAATCATAATTATAAAAACATATCAATATATAAAATTAGATAAAATTTTAAAAAATTACATTTATTATTTCAGTCCACATATAACGTTGGCTATAAATTGTACAACTACGTTAAAATGTCATTTTCAAAGCTAAAATGTCCTTAAAAATATCACCACTAGTACAAAAACTAAATCAAAATTATAGTACACTTTCTATTTTCTTGTGTTTGTTATATTCTTCAAGAGTGTCGGTGGTCTAGTAGAGTGTTACAATTTATTACTACTAGATAAATACGACAGCATGGTGTGGTGGGTCTCACATAGCCTCCATTAGTCATGAGTGGGCCCAATTTTTGGGCCGTCTGATTGCTTAACCTCTTTTGTCTTGTGCCCGTCCATCACGTGGTTTGGACAATAAATCCACAAATTACACCTATGCCGGTTATGAAAATTTAGTGGCCCAATCTATTATCTATTATTATTATTATATATACTAAAACACAATACATAATACCATAACTCGGGTTTCCAAATTCAACATACGCTACTTACGTAATTAATATTCCTAAGACTCTTAACAAAACTGTCAACTAACCTAACAAATGAGGATAAAAATAAATTCTAATTCATTCTCCTAAATTTTAGATTTATAATCCCTAAATCACTACTAAATCTAAACTGTCCAATATCAACTGGGATATTATCTTTTGTAATTTAATTATTATTTAATAAAATCACTACTTTATCTCAACACTACCCCACAATGTATATTCATCTGCTTTTTCCGAAAATTGATCATCGCATAAATCTATCATATTCTTATTATATTTTAATTTATTAATCAGACGTATGCATTTAATATTAAAATTTAATTCCGGCAACGCTTTTGTCAATTTGAATCTAGTAAATTACTAAAATGATAAAATATAATTATGGAAATATAATTTATTATTTTTTGGAAAATATAAGGATAGAAAAAGCAAAATTTAGTAGTGCCAATTTTTGTGATACACAAAAATGTGTCGGTAGGACCTGAGAAAATGACGAAAGTATCCAGAGCCTTTTGACAAAAAGAAACTGTTTCCCCGGATTAATCGGCATGGAAATGGCTAGATTTCCGGGGCAGGTTTGTCATTTAGGAGGAGAGGATAGAGAAACAATAAAATTGTATTTTATGTGGAGTAAATCAACGGTCAACGATGAGAGAATAAGAAGGAGAAGGGGTGGAATGGTAATTTCGTTGGAGACTGTGACTGACTAACTGCACGTGTTTCACTGGACAGTCCTACCTACCCACAGATTTAGCTGCTGTAAACGATCTGAGGGTCATCACATTTTGTTCACAAAATTTATCTGAATATAAAATAATTTAATTGAGACTCGTTTACTTATGATTCAAGCACAATTTCGAATCAAACTCGAGTAGTTAAATTTTTTGAACTAATATAATTCGAGTATCAATAAAAAATTATAATTTAAAGAGATTCGAGTAATTTGTCGAACTTTAAAATTTACTCATATTTGACTTATTTATATTTTGAGTTAAGTTTGAATCGAACTTTTTAATCGAACGAATACGAATTAAGTTCGAACTGTTTGTTCATTTTATCGCCTTAGCTGGAACTCACCAGCTTATTACATTAACCGACAATTAGAGTTTATTATTATTATTATATGGCAAAAAGATTGAAGAAGTAAAAATACAGGGTGTTCTTGCTGATTTGTCAATCCTTTTTTTTATTATTCGATTCGAATAAATTAATTGTCATGTGAGTGAAACTTCAGCCAATGAGTAATACCTTAAGCTTAAGCTTAAAGCTCAACTCTATTCAATTCAAATATGTTTTAAAAAAAAAAAAAAAAAAAAAAAAATCTTACAAGTCGCTTTACGTTAAACTAGTGGTCGTCGCTTGCACATGTATTGTATGGCGCGGAGATCCTGTATAGGAATCTCCCTTACGTGTAACTTATGTATGATAAAATTTTATAAAATTTGAAGAAGTAAATAGAAAGATAAAAAATTTAATATTAAAAAAAATAAAATAGTAACATATTTAAAAAAAAAAATTATATGTAAAAAAAAAAGCAAGTCAAACTTGATACAGTTACATCAAGCTTGCAGTAGAAGCCTCACGGAAACTTTAGATAGATAGATAGATAAAGTAGTCAAATTGTGTTAGTTTTGTTTTGCTTTGGTGCATAGGCTCGCTTATAACACAGATACTGGAATTGGATTCAATTGGAGTCTTTTAAATATTAATCGAGTTTAAGATTAGCAAATCAAAACATGAACAACTTGTTTATAATTCTATGTTAATCAACATAATGTATGTAAGATATTCTCTTTGTGTCTGTGTTTTATTTTATTAACATTTATATAACTTATAAATATATTTCTTGACATTTTTTAAAATATGTGTCACACCCTTGAAGAAGAGGCAACTAATATAGGATGGAGGGATTTTGCGAGCTTCAACTGATATTTCTATGTGACTTTTTGATATTTCTATATGAAAATCGTCGCTATACTATAGATCCTATAGTGACAGTTATTTTTTTTAACTCTCTTTTTGTTGTCATATTTTTGCTATAAAAGTTGGGTTTCAATTGTTCATTTGAAAATATTGCTAATGTGAAAATGGTGTTTTTATTGCAGTAAATTCAGACGAGTGTTTGATGACAAGAATGCAAGAAATGTCATTGGATTACCATTTCACAGTGGAGCAAGAAGTAGGATCAGCAACTCATGCCTTCTTTGGCTTCAATGGTAGGTTATTCACACTCTTCGACATCTTTTGTGAAATAGATTAGAATTTTTTTACTTTCTAAGTAATTAAAAAAGCTACAAAGAATATGAAAAAGACTTGCAAAATATTATTTACGTAATAAATTTCATTTTCATAGCTTTGATTTATTTGTTTGTCCCAACATCTTAATTCTGGACGGTGTACACCTGCTGAGAGCAATGTTCCGCAGATTTGTGATTACATGATTACTAGTTAACAAGCAAAGATGTTCCATCTTGTTATCCATAAATTGACTGATCACTTGTGAAACTATTGCTCTGTGGTCCAAACCCTTTAATCATAATGATACTTTTGAGTTGTAAACATTGCCTTTTCATATAAAACAATATCATAATAATTGAAGTTTATGGGTCCTACTTTTTGAACTTCTAAAGACTATTTTTTTATGATAGCACTTGCTAGCAGACCAAGAAAATCATTATAAATATAATTCACTACGTGCGCAACTTAATTAAAGTTTAAATATATTATGCAGGAACCGGTGGTATATGGAGAATCGCTGCCATCAATGAGGCAGGTGGATGGAAGGACCGAACAACAGTTGAAGATATGGATCTTGCTGTCCGAGCTAGCCTCAAGGGCTGGAAATTTGTTTACCTTGGAGACCTTCAGGTACTTTTTTAAGTTTTCCATGTGCTTATATTTAGTACAAAACCACTTTCTAATGAATTTATATATGACCCTATTAGATGAAATTTCACCCATTTTAGAATCAACACAAAAAGCTCATAATAATTTTTTAAGCTATTAATGGTTTAAAGAATTGCTTGTTATCTAGCTTTGGTATTAAATTGATACTTATGATAGGTGAAAAGTGAACTTCCTAGTACTTTCAAAGCCTTCCGATATCAACAACATAGGTGGTCATGTGGTCCTGCAAATTTGTTCAGAAAAATGGTGATGGAAATTGTTAGAAACAAGGTAAGTTACCTTTAAAATTTATGGTACTTTGTCGAAAGGATAAATGAGATTGTGATTAGAGTAAACTTAAGCTGTTAAATTAACCTCTTTTTTTTTAAACTGGTTGCTGCAGAAAGTAAATGTATGGAAGAAGTTATATGTGATATACAGCTTCTTCTTTGTTCGGAAGATCATAGCTCATATGGTTACCTTTTTCTTTTTTTGTGTGGTCCTCCCATTGACCATTATGGTTCCTGAAATTGATGTCCCAAAATGGGGAGCCATTTACATTCCTTGCATCATCACCACTCTCAATTCAGTTGGAACTCCAAGGTCTTGTATACTTTTCAACTTTGCTATCTTTTCTCATATATTGGAATACTTAATACAATATCATGTTTTTGAACTTGTTAAATTGGAACTTGCAGGTCAATCCATTTATTGTTTTACTGGATTCTATTTGAAAATGTGATGTCTTTCCACCGGACCAAGGCAACATTTATTGGACTACTCGAAGCTAAGAGGGCTAATGAATGGGTTGTGACTGAAAAACTAGGAGATGCTCTCAAGAACAAAAACAACAAAGCACCAAAGAAATTTCGGTTCAATATTGGAGACAGGTAAATATCCTTGCCATTCTTCTTGTTTAATTGCCACTTAGTTAACATATGCAAGTCTAAGCGTAGCAACATAGATACAAACACACTGAATGGATTCAAGGCAACATAAACAGTCCACATACTCAATCCCGCTTACTCACACAATAATAATAGCTACTGAATATTCTTATTCTAATTAACTAGATTAGGATTTGTTATTTTGCCTCCAAGTCATTAATCTTTTCATTATGAGTTAGAAATTAGGCATTTTGCCTTATAATTTTGTTTTTGGGTATAGTCCCAAAGATGTAGAAATGAAACTAATTCCTTACCTACTCTGTCATAATTAGATGGATTTGCTTAACAATAATTCTCTTCTTCCTTGGTCTATATACGAGTTAGCTAATGAACTTGGCTTTCTTTGTTGGTGGCATATAATTTTTCTCTCTTTGTACGCTGATTGCGAAAGTCTTGCATAACTTAATTTTGTTGCATTTTTGTGTTAATCTTTTTCAGAATACATATTACAGAGCTGGGATTCGCAGGCTTCCTCTTTTTCTGTGGATGCTACGATTATCTCTATGGAAAAAACAACTACTTCGTATACATGTTCCTCCAAACAATAACCTTTTCTATCGTGGGATTTGGCTACATTGGCACGATTGTCCCAAGCTCTTAGTAACAGCAAGCTTCAACTACATACATACATTTGCAGCTGCAAACCTTACTGTTCCTTTACACAAATATATAATATATGGGTGTTTCTGTTCAGAATTTGATTGCATTCACTACAATTTCGGATTGTAAACACAAAAGCAAATTGTTCATCATGTTGAGCAGAAGAATCATACCTTAAGCCCCTCCGGAAATATATTGCAACAGTTAGGGAGCCACCAGAAAATACGTGGAAAAGAAGTGGTGGTGTTAGCAAACAACACAGTCGGTTGATGAAAAGCACAGGAACAGATTTTGCATTTTAGAGAACAGATCAGTGTCTTTGTTTTTACTTTATGATTCTATTATTTGTAATTGTGATACATTTTGTGCTTCTTCTTTTTTTCATTTGTTGATCAGTCACTTATTTGTTCATTTCTTCTTTAGCTTGGAGATTGAAATAAACTGTTGGCAATAGGGTCAATCTTGTAATCAAAAGTTTTTTCCATTTTGTAGTGTTTACTGGGTTTCTTGGTTATATATATATATATATATATATATATATATATATATATATATACTCTCTGGATTTGAAAGGATTAAATTTATATTTTCCAAGTTTTACCGTTAGGCTACGTTTGTTTGCAAATATGATAGACGAGATATGACAATTTGTATTAATTTATTGTCATTTCGAACAATTTTATTATATGATTAGTTCGTTATTTAATCTATTTGGCTAACGTTGCTTCACACTCTAGCCGAAGTATGTAGCATCTGTCTTGCTTGTAGTTTTTCTAAAAGCAATCTAGGTAGGATGCAGGGCATCAAGAACAAGTTTATGGTATCTTGTCATGCCTCGTCTATTTTATGGTTTTGATATAGTAAATCATGTTTGTTTTTTTCAATCTAATCCTACCTTACAAACATATACTTTACTGCTAAGTGCTAATCTTTGGAAATCAACTGTTGTCCCCTTTGCCATGATCTTATTGGGTTTTTTTTATATCAGTAAATCTGCATATTATTAATTTTCTAGAGTATTTGCGGTCCTCTTCTTGAGTGTCTGTTATTGGTTTGAAAAGATTATCATTTTAATTCTTTCCACTATTATCTTTTCATCGTCATTGAAGAAAAAAAGCCTCTAAATTTCTGGTTGACAGATAATATAAGCAATAATAGAAACAAGGGCCATCCTTTTTGTATAGAATTAAAAGTTAAATAAAAAGATAGGCACATGTGGTCCAAAAAGATAAACCCCACATACACTTCCATTTTGGCAGATTATGTATGTGGTTGGTTGAGCAGTCTTCAGCCAAGTAGTTGTATCTCTTTTGCATCTGCCATAAAACTTATCAGCACATGCCTGATTTGAATCTCTCACTGCCCATTTATTTAGGAAGTACCTCCATTCCTCTGTGGCATGGGGTCACCTCTTAGTTGTAAAATTCCACCCCACCCCACCCCACCCCACCCCACCCCACCCCACGTGTAGTGTAGTAATATTAATCTACTTATTAAACTGTTTTTTTCCCAATTTTTAGGTCCTCATATTCCATTATTTTATTCATGTGATCTGGGACTTGAATGATCTAACATACCAATGCTTTCAGTACGCCTTGCGGGCTTGGTAGCAACCCCTTGGCCGTAAACACCTAACGAAATGATATATATATATATATATATATATATATATATATATATATATATATATATGGGAAATTTCTTCCATAAGAATCTTATATGGCATCTTTATCTAACACCCCCCTTTTTGAATTGCTCATAAACTTATTGGAAGACCGAGATTGAAACATAAATATACCAAAATCTGCATAACTTGCTTGTACTTCTGGTTTTTATTTTAATATGAGGACCCCACCATACCAACACGTCGGTTTGTTTTAACTAAAACGAATTTTTAATATTAAATAATCTAATAGAATGCGAACATGCAAACATATAAAAAAAAAAAAAATCAAGCCAAGCACCTCTCTTCCTATTGTATAAAAAATCAAATAGTGGCACAAGTTCTTTTATTTGCTATTTTTATAACAATATTTGTTATTTTATAAAAACAAATATTTTTATAATAACAAATAAAGAATATAAAATATTTTATAAAAACAAATATTTTTATAATAACAAATAAAGAATATAAAATATTTTTATAAAAATAGCAAATAAAGAATTATAAAAATATTTTTTATTTTATAATAGGATATAAAAATATTTTATAATTCTTTATATAACAAATATATTAATTTCTTCCCACTTTAATTTAAAATATTAATTCTTTATGATATTTTATATCCTATTTTATATAACAATAGCATATATTTGTTATATAAAGAATTAACAAATATTTTTATAATTCTTTATTTGCTATTTTTATAAAAATATTTTATATTCTTTATTTGTTATTATAAAATATTTGTTTTTATAAAATATTTGTTTTATAAAATATTTTATATTCTTTATTTGTTATTATAAAAATATTTGTTTTTATAAAAATATTTATTTTATAAAATAACAAATATTGTTATAAAAATAAAAAATAAAGAACGTGTGCCACTATTTAATTTTTATACAATAGGAAGAGAGTTCATCTTGGCTTGGATTTTTTTTTTTTTTTTTATTATTTTTTTTTACAAGTCAGTAAGAGCTTGTCCCTTAGGATTTTTTTTTTTTTTTTTTTTTTTAAGAGGTTGTGTAGGTTTGGATTTTTTTTTTTTTTTTATTAAATTTTCTGGTCAGTATTATTAATATTAAAAATTCATTTTAGTTAAACAAACTAACAACATGTTGACTATGGTGGGGTCCTCATATTAAAATAAAAGCCAAATGATGAAGTCGTGTTTCACTTGTATTTATGTTTCAATCTCACCTTCCAATAAGTTTATCAATCGGTCAAAAAGGTGTTAAGATATAAACTCCATAAAGAACCTTATGGAAGTGCTCCTATATATATATATATATATATATATATATATATATATATATATATATATATAAACTCCATCTCGTTTCGGCCTCTCCGGACGTGCTTAAAATACTGAACAAAAAAATATTTTTTTTTGAAAACAACTAAAATAAAATAAAATAAAATTATGGAACTTGAATTTTTTCATAATACATGTTTTTTGGGTTTGTTTTGAATACATATAACAAAATATATCTCATTAAACTTGTTCGGGAGTCCTGGACAGATCCGGATCAGATATATATATATATATATATATATATATATATATATATAGAGAGCCCTTCCATAAGAACCGGATTCTTGCAGATCTTTATCAACCCCCCTTTTGGGATCGTTGATAAACTTATTGGAAGGTACGAGATTGAAACATAAATATACCCAAATTGTAACAACTTGTCATAGCTTTTATTTTAATATGAGGACCCCACCATAAATCAACATGTTGTCGGTTTGTTTAACTAAAACGAATTTTTAATATTAATAATCGAATTTGCATGCGACAAATACTTGTATAAAAAAAAAAAAAAAAAAAATCTAAACTCACACTTTAACAAATATTTGTTATAATAACAAATATTTTATTATAAAATACTTTATAATAACAAATATATGTATCATATTTTATAAAACAAATATTTTATAATAACAAATATTTTATAATAAAAATATTTTTATAATAACAAATATTTTATATAAATTATAAAATATAAAATAGGATATAAAATATTTTATATTCTTTATTTGTTATTATAAAATATTTCTTTTTTATAAAATATTTGTTTTTATAAAATATTTTATATTCTTTATTTGTTATTATAAAATATTTGTTTTTTATAAAATATTTGTTTTTATAAAATATTTTATATTCTTTTTTATTTGTTATTATAAAATATTTGTTTTTATAAAAATATTTGTTTTATAAAATAACAAATATTGTTATAAAAAACAAATATTTTTATAATAACAAATATTTTATAATAACAAATAAAGAATATAAAATATTTTATAAAAACAAATATTTTATAAAAACAAATATTTTATAAAAACAAATATTTTTATAATAACAAATAAAGAATATAAAATATTTTATAAAACAAATATTTTATAATAACAAATAAAGAATATAAAATATTTTATAAAAACAAATATTTTATAATAACAAATAAAGAATATAAAATATTTTTATATCCTATTTTATATTTTATAAAATATAAAAATATTTGTTATTATAAAAATATTTGTTATTATAAAATATTTGTTATTATAAAATATTTGTTATTATAAAATATTTGTTTTATAAAATATGATACATATATTTGTTATTATAAAATATTTTATAATAAAATATTTGTTATTATAACAAATATTTGTTAGTGTGAGTTTAGATTTTTCATGACGCCCCCAAAAATTAGGTATACATCACCCATCTTGGGTCGCCACTTACGTGGTACGTAATTTAAATACAACTTATTAACATTACCGTCAGTAATAATATTTACATAAATCAAGAGTTTAAATACAAATATCATCTACTAGATATTATACAAACTCAAAAAAAATCTTCATTACAATTATTATCACACTATTTTACGTAATAGTGAGGACTACTAATGTTATCTTCAGGATCATCACTGTTTTCCCGACTCGTCCCGGCCTATATTCTCATTTCCTCAGAGAACAAAGAAAGAAAGGGTGAGCTCAACTAGCCCAAGAAAAAATATTATGACTAAGATAATGCGTAATAAATTATCAATAGTCTTCAACAATGTTAAACCGATAAAATACAATGTAAACCGCTTAAAGCTGCAATGAATAAGCAATCCATTAAAAGAGTCAAGTAGAAAATAAAGTCTACTATCTTTTTAGGTTTTAAAAGGTTTTTCATCATTTATTATAGTTGAGACTCACTTTAATAAATATTCCACATCATCGAATCACCCCCGCACTACGGCCAAGGATATTCTTTAAGTATCACGACCACAATTATTCATGCACTCACGGGCCAAGAATATTTGTGTATTCATTAATGGTCAAGATCATGCCAACAATCGTTCAACACCAATGCACTACGGTAATCGAGGATTTTTATCACATCATTTGTAACATTACTACCATGATTACAATTTAATAGTCTCTCTCGGTCATAATCATACCAAGTCCATCTATGCACTTTCACAGCCATGGATGACTTTCTTTCAACATAATATAAACATGAGGATGATGACAATGATATAAGAATTCAATTAAACAAGTTCAAGAATTATTTTATCCAGAATTATTAACGTCCAAATTATCAACATGATCTTTGCTTTTGTAGAGTAAAATTCAAGAATGATCGTAAGAATATTTCCATGAAAAGATATCTTTGGATGAAACGCAAATATCAAGGATATTCTACTAATTTCATGGAGTATAAAAGTCAAAGTTTTAACCAACCGGGTATAATAAAGAATAGAATAACAAAAGAAATCACCATGCATGCGATAGATCAATACAGTGAAGTTATTCCAATGAATAATAAATAATCGGAACCGGTCCCACAGTAAACGCATGCATGTGAGGATGTTCCAACAGTAATAATAATAAAGACGGAACCAGTCCGGTGTAGAACACACGCATGATGTTCCAACGAATAATAATAAAAAGACTTTTAACCAGTCCTGTGTAGAACACATGAGCAGGATGTTCCAACGTAATAATAATAAAGATTTTAACCAGTCCTGTGGTAGAACACATGCATGTGATGTTCCAATGTAATAATAATAAAGATTTTACCGAGTCCTGTAAAACACATGCATGTGATATTCCAATGAATAATAGAAGAATGTCACCAAGTATAGGTAAACCGCATATACAAAGTTATTCCAATGTAATAATAAGCAATGGAATAACAATGCCTTCTCTTCAATAATAAGAAAGAATAACACCCTTACTTTTGGTAGGAGATTGAATACTGCAGGCAGCAGTAGAAACAAAATACTCTTCTTCTTTCTCTCTTATTCTATACTTTCTCTCTCTATAGCTTGAATGAATTAAGTGAAAATAATGAAGCCCTAGGCCTCTATTTATAGAAGATTTCTAGCTTAGCACCGCCGTGTGAAAAGGCAAGTGGCTCGACGACTAATGATGTGAAAAGAAAAGTGGTTTTGGCCTTTGTAATGTGAAACGACAAGTGGTTCGACGCCGTAATGTGAAACGACAAGTGGTTCGACGTCTGTAAAGGTAATTACTATTAACGAAGGTAAATACTATTGGACGAAAGGTAAATACTATTCACAAGGGTAATTACTATCATGGCGGTAATTACTATTGGACGAAGGTAAATACTATTCACAAGGGTAATTACTATTGATGAAGGTAATTACTTATTGACGAAGAGACTCTTAGATGATGACATATACGAGCCCCCATAAAATAATCAAACTTACCACAAATCATTTTATTTTTCATCAACACATATTTAATCTTTCAACCATTATTAATCATTTATAACTTGTCGTCTCAATTATTGATTTAATACTATAACATATTATACAAATGATAATTTGTGACAATAATTGAATCAATAATATAAGAGATATGATCACGTGATTCTTGAGTGAATAATTGAGCATAAATGAGTGACTTCTCACGTAAGCATCAATAATTAATACTGTGTGCTACTTATCAACCAATGCCAGACATCGTACTTTTACCACCGGGTAGTTCAACAGTTTTAACGGTAAATACCTCCGCCGTTATTTTTATAAAATATTTTTGTCGTTTTCTCAATCCGATAATAATTACGTTATGGGTCCACCAATGATTGAGTAGTTGTACGAATATTCCTAAAAAAAGAATATTCCCAGCCAATCGAATATTTTATAACAACTTGCATACTTTGCAAAATTTATAAATATTACCCACAACTATAACATTATATTAAATTTATTCCATAATATTCAAAAAATAATATTTATAGAAAAATTCATCTTTATTTATAAAAGTTGGGGTCTTACAACCTCCCTTCTTAAGAAATTTCACCTCGAAATTAGAGGGTACGTACCCGGGTATGTGGAAAAGGAAAGAAAACTTTGATTCAATTTCGATTCTAACTCCCAAGTCATTTCCTCAACATCGTGGTTCCTCCACAAAACTTTGACTTGAGGTATAACCTTGGAGCGTAGAATATGTTCCTTCTTATCCAAAATTTGAACAGAACCTCTTAATACGTCAAATCTTCCGCTATTTCGTCCGGTTTCTAACTCAATAATATGGTTCGGTCTTTCACATATTTACGTAACATAGATATGTGAAAAACGTTATGAACACGAGACATATTTGGCGGTAAACGAGTCTATAGGCCACAGTTCCTACTCGATCGAGGATTAAAAATGGACCGATGAATCGAGGATTAAGTTTTCCTCTCTTTCCAAATCTTGTAACTCCTTTCCATGGAGCAACTCTTATGAACATACATGATCTCTATATCGAATTCCACGTCCTTTCGATGAAGATCAAGATAACTCTTTTGTCGATTTTGTGAGGTTTTTATCGTTGTCGGATCGTTTGAATCTTTTCCAAGTCATATACGTACCAACTCCGGTCCCAACAACGTTGCTTCACCCACCTCATCCCAAAGATATCTTTGAAGCGACACTTTCTTCCATACAATGCTTGAATGGAGCCATGCCAATACTTGTTTGATAAGCTGTTGTTGTAGGAAAACTCCACCAATGGTAAGAACTTGTCCCAACTCCCCTTGAAATCAAGGACACGAGTCTTAATAGATCTTCAAGAGTTTGAATAGTCCTCTCCGATTTCGTCTGTCGTAAAATTGGAGGATGATATGCCGAAACTAAATCGTAAATCTGTGCCCATAGCTTTTTGCAAACTAACCCAAAATCGTGAAGTGAATCTTGGGTCTCGATCGAAAACTATGGATACCGGCATACCATGCGATCTTACAATCTTGTTTATGTACATACTGACAAGACGTTCAAGTGTATAAGTTTCGTGATCGGTAAGAAATGAGCGACTTGGTCAATCTATCAACAATGACCCAAATCGCATCAATGCCTTGAGAAACCTTAGGAAGACCGATAACTAAATCCATGGTAATGTGCTCCCACTTCCATTCCGGAATTTCAAGTGGTTCTGAATGGACCTTTTGGTACTTGATGCTCGCTTTTAACTCGTTGACAAGTTAGACACCTTGAGATAAATAAATATATCTCTCTCTTCATATTGCTTCCACCAAAATGTATGACGAATATCATGATACATTTTGGTACTCCTGTGATGGATTGTAAATGGTGTGTTGTGCGCCTCCATCATGATATTATACTTTAAATCGTGGTCGTTAGAACACAAAGTCCGGAGTTGACTCAAGTATTCCTTCTTCATCGATTCTTGCTTCCGCATAGCACCTTCTTGCACTTTCTTCCTCATACGCATCGGCTCCGGTCCTGTAGCTTGAAAGCAAATTTAACTTTATCGATTAAAGTCGGTTCTACTCAGATACTCGCTTATCATCACATGCGTCCCTGGAGTCTTTAACTCTCTATCTCCATCCTTTGCAAGTCACACAAATGGGCCTTTGTGTTGACAATATCGCACTCGTGCTTGCATATGATTTTCTACTCAATCGTCGGCTACCACGTTCGCTTTTCGGGATGGTATTGGATGGTATGATCATAATCTTTCATAGATTCAAGCCAACGTCGTTGTCGCGTGTTGAGTTCTTTTTGAGTGAAGAAATATTTGAGGCTTTTATGATCCAGAAGATCTCCACTTTCTCCCCATACAAGTAATGCCTCCAAATTTTAAGTCTGCGAAGACAACAAATGCTAACTCTAGATCATGGTAGGATAATTCCTCTCATATTCTTTGAGTTGTCGCGAGGCATAGGCTATAACTTTTCCATGTTGCATAAGAACACATCCCAACCCTTTGCTCGAAGCATCATTGTAGATGACAAATCCTCCGAGCCGGATGGTATTGTCGAGCAGTCTTTGAAATAAGTCTCCTCTTGAGTTCTTGAAAACTCTTCTCACATTCTTCGCTCCAACCGAACTTTGTATCTTTCCGAAGTCAATTTGAGTTAATGGAGTAGCGATTCGAGAAAATCCTTCCACGAATCTCCGATAATAACCAACTAAACCGAAAAAGCTACGTCTTGATCATCGATTTAGGTTGTTCCCGACTTTGAATAGCTTCAATCTTTGCTTTGGTCAATGGATATTCCATGACTTGATACCCACGTGCCCAAGGAATGCTACTTCTTCAACCCGAACTCACATTTCTTCAACTTGGCATAAAGCTTATATTCACGAAGCTTTTGGAGTGTCGACCTCAAGTGTTGCTCATGATCTTCACGGCTTTTGGAATAAATAAGGATGTCATCAATAAAGACGACCACCAAAGTGATCTAAATATTCCTTGAATACTCGGTTCATCATATCCATGAAGGCGCGGGGAGCATTAGTCAATCCAAAGGACATGACTAGGAATTCATAATGCCCGTCTGGGAGTTCTGGCGCGCCTTTGGAATGTCGTCGGTTACAATCTTCAATTGGTGATATCCGGACGAAGATCGATCTTTGAAAAGAATTTGGCTCCTTAACAAGTCAAACAGTCATCAATACGTGGCAATGGATACCTATTTTTGATGGTGACATGATTCAACTCCCCGATAATCAATACAAAGTCGCATACTCCCATCTTTCTTCTTCACGAATAGAACAAGAGCACCCCAAGGAGAAGTACTTGGGCGAATAAAGCCATGTCTAACAATTCCTGCGGTTGGGTCTTTAACTCCTAAAGTTCAATAGAGCCATTCGATATGGGGCTTTGGAAATAGGTTTTGTATCTGGGTTCAAGGTCGATACAAAATTCAATTTCACGCTCACTGGGGGTAGGCCGAAGTTCTTCGGGAATACGTCGGAAATTTATTAACAATAGAAATATCGTTCAAAATTGATGTATTTTTGTTTAAATCATGACATGAGCTAAGAAAAGCTTGACATCCGCTTTTTTCAATAAACGAATAGCTTTATGGCTTGAGATGATAGTGATTGATTTTAATGGTTTGGTCGTTTGAATTAGCATAATAGGTTGATTAGGAATATGAAAGCTAACAACCTTACGAAAACAATCAATTTTGCATGATAAGTAGTTAACCAATCAATCCCTAGAATCACGTCAAATGCAAGTATTTTTAATGAAATAAGATCGACGGGTAATGTGAGGGTACCGATTTGAACCAAACAAGACTTATAAGCGATGGATGTAATGAAGGTTTCTCCCAACGGAGTTTCCACAGATAAGTCAAAGTCTAATTTCTCCTGAGTCAAATTTAATCGATGAGCGCAAGTAGGAGAAATAAAAGAATGGGTAGTAGAACCGGTATCAAATAAAGTATAGACTTCATTAGAGTTTATGATAAGCTTACCCGTGATGACCTCATTCAGGTTCCTTGCTCTTTGGGAGGTCACAACAAACGCTCTCCTCTTGCCTACTGGGTTTTGAATTTTACGGGATGGCCTTTGGTGCCTCCATCCTAGCTGAATTTGTCTTGATGAAATAGACAAAATCGAAGCTAAGTGACCTTCTTTCCACAATTATAACATGCTTTGGACGACATGACGCATTTGAATTGATGTGTCCCTCTCCTCCGCATTTTGAAGCATATGATAGGTGGTCTTTCTCCTTCGTTAACAATGGGTCTTTGGTGCTTGACGTCTTTCCATCATTGTTGAATCTCCGCTTTCTTGAAATGTCCATTCTTATTGTTTTTGGCCTGATTACCACCGGAAGTGGTTACCATATCCGGCTCATTGATTCCCTCACGCTTGTTGTCACCGCTTGATGACTACTCTCATTTGGTATTATATTTTTTGCTTGCTCTCTTTTAGTTGCGTTGACTCATTATCGCGCTCCACTAACTGAGCCCTATTTACAACATCTGAATACAAACACAGTTTATGAAAAATAAGATGTTGACGTATCTCCGACTTCAAACCTCTTAAAAACATTCGCGCCATTCTCTTCATTATCCACCAAGTGGGGCCTTGAACCGTGATAACTCCGCAAATTTTGCCTCGTATTGCGACACGGTCATATTGTTTTATTCCAACTTGATAAACTCCACCTCCTTTATGTGGCGAATACTTTCGGGAAAGTATTTGTCGTTGAAAACGACTCTGGAACTTCTCCCAAGATATCTTGATCAACGAAGTTGAGTCGCTTTTCTGATTCCCCACCGATGTCTGCCTCTCCGCGCAACATAAAAGCGTGAAGGGAACCTTTGCTACTCCGGAGCATCCCAAGACATCAAATATCTTGGTAATCTGCTTTATCCATGCTTCCGCCAGAAGTGGTTTTGGCTCTCCCTTAAACTCCGGTGGTCCCAGCTCCTTGAATTGTTTAGCGGTGACCGCCCGAGAGTTTTCCGTGTTTTCACCTACGTTTTGGGCCGAGAGTCTCTCTCTTCTTTTTTTATAAATTGCATAAAGCCTCTGAACATTTGATCGTTCATCATTTGGTCGGTGTTGTTGTTTTTGCATGAGGATTATCGCCTTCACGATGCACATTATCCCGATTATTGATATGTGGTGAATCAATTTCGATCGCAAATGCATTCATTCTATTCTCAACATTCTCAAATATCATTTTCAGATCATCTTGCCACAAAACAAAAGGTTAATTGACATGTAACAAATTATCCCTATCTTCCCACCAACCAATAAAATAAAGACATAAACTTAGGTAGGTTGTGGCGCCCCCAAAATAGGTATATACATCACCCATTACGAGTTGTCGATACATGATACATAGTAAACAACTACAACTTTATTATTACAACAATAAAAGCTGTGAGTTTAAATACAAATATTATCTTCTGCATAATATCTATACTCAAATAAATCCTCATCACATTTATTGATACATTATTTTACAAAAATGGTGAGGACTACTAAACAATCCTTTCTAAAACCTTCATTCCATACCCCCAGGCTACGTACTCGCTATATTCTCGCCTCACGAGAAGAATGGAACAAAAGGAAAAGGGTGAGCTCAACTAGCTCAATAAAGAATATTATGACTAAGATAATATACAACAAATTATCGTTAGTCTTCAACAGGAAAAATTTAATAGAATCTGATAGACAACAAATTTTAAATCAATATTCGCAGTGAAATAATAATTCATTAGAAGAGTTAAGTAGAGAATGCAAACTACTATCTTCTATGTATGAATTTAAAAGTTCATCGTCTATCTTTTATCCTGTAACAACAATCCATAAACATCTGGAATCAAATATTCATCTTTGCACTACAAAGCCAAAGATATTCATCGATTAGTCATGTTCATTTAAACACTGCTCATCTTTGCACTACGGGCCGAATATTCTTCGAAATCATTCATCTTTTGACTACAGGCCAAAGATATTCAATAATATCATTATTTAAGGTAGAGGATGATGAAAAATATTTTTAAAAAAACGAATCCAAAGTGAAACAAAATGACAAGGATTAAGGATTAAGGATTCAGTACTTTGTTTTATCCATGTTCAAAATACCTCAAAATAATCATAGTGGTGTAAAATTCAAGAATGATCAAAACATGGATACAATCAAAGCTAGTATCCGGAGTAGATATTTTGGACGAAAAAGAAGAAATTTTATTTTTCGATGAATAGTGCCAGTATCGTGAATAGTGTCCGTATCGTGAATAGTAACTCCTACACCAAAAGATAGAAATTCCACAAAAAAACATTTTCACGCTTCATGAATAGTACTTTCGTGAATAGTAACTCGTGAATAGTAACTCATGAATAGTAACTCGTGAATAAGTAACTCATGAATAGTAACCCCGAGCATGAAAAAGTTTCAAATTTGATAAAAAGTTCCAACCAATATTTCAAAGATAATGATATTGAAGAAATAATATCATTTGAGAAGAAAATAACATCCCTTACCTCGAAGAATCGATTACTTGGAAGGAAAGATCGGAAGTGATCTTTGAATGAAACTTGTCTTTGAGCAAGAACTCTCAAAGTATCTAAATACTCACAAAATACGCTCGATAATATAGAGAAAGAGAAAAAACTTTGTTTACGGTGTGATTTTCAATTCTAACTTAGCCCTCTATTTATAGGAAAATGTTAGCCGTAGAAAGCGGACTTGACTACTTACACGATGGCTTTACCGCTACTATTGCCACCCACCACATTTTGAAATAAAATTCAGCACATTTTTTCACCAACCACAAGTGGGGCCCACTCAATTCTAGAATTTTCCACCAAAATCAATTATAACCCTACTTTCCAATCAAACACCTCTTAAAATTTATAACAAATCATTCGCTCATTTTAACGGTTCAAAATTTGTAGACATATACTCAACTTATATATGTATAACATATCCAAAAATCACAACGATCCAACGGTCAGATTAAAAATTATAACTCACGCAATATATCGTAAAAATACTGATTTGATTTTTAATACCTCCATTCCGACAAAAATACTGATAAAACACCTCAACATTAAATCCTTCAATTATAACCACATATAATAAATAAATCCATCATTTATATCCATATCAAATAAATATTTTCTTATCATATAAATCAATAATTAATTATTCCCAAATAATATTACAGAATCACAATTATGACAACCAGGCAGTTCCTAGGAAAGAGGGGGCTTTCCAATAAGGATCTCTCCTTCTTTGGTAGCCTTGATTAGGTGACCAAACTCTCTCTTGAGCGAGAACTTTCTAGACATTGCTAATAATGTTATCTAATAATATTATTCAAATAATATGAATTATTGATCCGATAATGGGAAATCTTATGCGTTGACAATTATTGAAGCAATGAATAATATAAAATACCAACGCAGTTAATTATTGAATCAATAAAATAAAATCTTGAGCGATAATTCTTTGTAACAATTATTGAGTAGTGCCTTCTTCACGTAAGGATCAATAATTGATGCAATCTGAGTGTCTTCTTGTTCAACAACGCGTATTAGTGTGTTTTAACCAATGGGTATTCCAACAATATTAATGGTAACAATTACGCCGTTATTTTAAACAACTTATATTTATCGTTTTCCTCATCCAATCGCTTTTTTTCGTTATGGGGCCCACACACATGGTCAACTGTGTCGTCATGAATATTCCCCGACAAGTCTGAATATTCCACGACCAAACGAATATTCCCAAACAACAATGAATATTTTATAACCACTTGCTTATTTTGAAATATTTGCGTATTTCACCCCTAACTATCCACATTAATCAAATCAACCCTTACTATTTCAAAATAATAAATAAAGGAAATTCCTTTTTATTAAAAAAAATTTGGGGTCTTACAACCTCCCTCCTTATGAAATTTAAATCCTCGAAATTGGCGTCGTACACAGTGTTTGAAAAGGTGAGGATACCTCGCTTTTATTTCATTTCCAATTCCCGGTCATTTCCTCTATAGCATGATTCCTCCACAAAACTTTAACTTGTGGTATGACCTTTCTTGGCGTAGGACATGCTCCTTCCTATCCAAAATCTTGATAGGTACCTCCTCATCACGTTAAGTCTTGACTATCTCGTCCTGGGGTCTAACTCTATAACGTGGTTCGGGTCTTTCACATATTTACTGAAATGCAGATATATGAAACACATTATGAACACGAGACATACTTGGAGGTAACGCAAGTCTATTACTACATTTCTTACTCGGTCAAGAATTTGAAATGGACCCGATAAATCGTGGATTGAGCTTTCCTCTCTTCCCAAATCTTGTAACTCCCTTCCATGGAGCAACTCGCATGATAATACATGATCCCCTACACTAAATTCCACGTCCTTTCGATGAAGATCCGCATAACTCTTTTGTCGATCTTGTGTCGTTTGTATCGTTGTCGAATCATTTGGATCTTTTCGGTGAGTCATACGTCTTAACTTCTCGGTCCCCAACAATGTTGCTTCACCCACCTCATCCCAACATATTGGAGAACGACATTTTCGTTCATATAATGCTTCGAATGGAGCCACACCTATACTTGCACGATAAGCTGTTGTTGTAGGAGAATTCCACTAATGGTAAATACTTATCCCAACCGCCCTTGAAGTCTAGGACCACGAGTCTTAATAAATCTTTAAGAGTTTGAATAGTCCTCTCGATTGTCCGTCCGTTTGGGGATGGTATCTTAGAACTAAATCGCAAATCCATGCCCATAGCTTTTTGCAAGCTAACCCAAAATCTTGAAGTGAATCTTGGGTCACGATCCAAAACTATGGATCTGGCATGCCATGCAACCTCACAATCTCATTTACGTACATACTAGCAAGGCGTTCGAGGAATAAGTCTCCGTGTCGGCAAGAAATGAGCGATTTGGTTAATCTATCAACAATAACCCAAATAGCATTGATGCCTTGAGAAACCGTAGGAAGACCCGTAACGAAATCCATGGTAATGTGTTCCCACTTCCATTCCGGAATCTCAAGTGGTTGCAACGGACCCTTAGGTACTAGATGCTCCGCTTTTTACACGTTGACAAGTTAAACACATTGAGATAAACTTTGCAATCTCTCTCTCATATTGTTCCACCAAAATGTATGTCAAGATCACGATACATTTTAGTACTTCGAGATGGATTGCAAATGGTGTATTGTGTGCCTCCATCATAATCTTGTTCTTCAAATCGTAGTCGTTAGGAACACAAAGTCTAGAGTGGACTCAAGTATTCCTTCTTCATCAATTATCGCCTTAGGAATAGCTCCTTCTTGTACTTTCTTCTTCATACGCATCGACTCCCGGATGGGGTGGCTTGAGCAACCTTAACTTTTTCTATTAAAGTTGGCTCTGTCGTATACTTGACATCATCGCTTTTCGTTCCGCATATGATCTTCTACTCAATGCGTCGCCTACCACGTTAAACTTTACCGGGATGGTATTGAATAGTGTGGTCGTAGTCTTTCAATAGTTCGAGCCAACGTCATTGCCGCGTGTTGAGTTCTTTTTGAGTGAAGAAATATTTAAGGCTTTTATGGTGCGAATATATCTTCACTTTCTCCCCATATAGATAGTGCCTCCATATCTTTAAGCGAAACGATTGCCATGACTCTAGATCATGAGTAGGATAATTCCTCTCATACTTTTTAAGTTGTCGCGAGGCATAGGCTATGACTTTCCCCACGTTGCATGAGAACACATCCTAACCCTTTGCTCAAGCATCGTTTGTAGATAACAAATCCATCCGAACGGATGGTATTGTTAGAAACGGTCTTAAAATAAGTCTCCTCTTAAGCTCTTGGAAACTCTTCTCGCGTTCTTCATTCCAAGCGAATTTTGTATCCTTCCGAAGTTAATTTGAGTTAATGGAGTAGCGATTGAGAAAACCCTTCCACGAATCTCCGATAATAACCAAATAAGCCCAAAAGCTACGTACTTGATCCACCGACTTGGTTGCTCTAACTTTGTATTGCTTCAATCTTGGCCGGATCAACAGATACTCCATGTTTTGACACCACATGCCCAAGAAAGGCTACTTCCTCAAGCGAACTTCGCATTTCTTCAATTTGGCATATAGTTGGTTTTCACGAAGCCTTTGGAGTACCGAAACTTCAAATGGTGCTCATGATCTTCACGACTTTTGGAATATATAAGGATGTCATCAATAAAGACAACAACAAAGCCATCCAAATATTCCGTGAATACTCGGTTCATCATATCCATGAAAGCCGCGGGAGCATTAGTTAGTCCGAAAGACATGACTAAGAATTCATAATGCCCATACCGAAGTTCGAAGGCGGTCTTTGAATATCCTCGGTTCCTAATCTTGGTTTGATGATATCCGAGCGAAGATCGATTTTTGAAAAGAATTGTGCCTTACGGTTGGTCGGTCAAACAAGTCATCAATAAGAGGTGAGGATACCTATTCTTGATGGTGACATGGTTCAATTCCCCGATAGTCAATACAAAATCGCATACTCCGCTCTTTCTTCTTTACTGAATAAAACAGAGAGCACCCCAAGGAGATGTACTAGGGGACAGAATGAAACCGATGTCCAACAATTCACGTAGTTGGACCTTTAACTCTGAAGTTCAATAGGAGCCATTCGATATGGGGTTTTAGAAATGGGCTTTGTGCGAGTTCAAGATCAATAAAGAATTCAACTTCACGTTACGGGGTAGGCCGGAAGTTCTTCTGAAATCGTCGGAAAGTCAATAACAACAGGAATATTATTCAAATTTGACGTGTCTTTATTCAAATCCATAACATGGGCTAAGAAAGCTTGACATCCGTTTTTGATAAGCGAATAGCTTTATGATTAGATATGATAGTGATTGATTTTAATGGTTTAGTTGCTTGAATTAAATGCAACGGGTTGGTTAGGAATATGAAAACTAACAACCTTACGAAAACAATCAATTTTGGCATGATGAGTAGTTAACCAATCAATTCCTAAAATCACATAATGCGAAATAAATTATCAATAGTCTTCAACAATGTTAAACCGATAAAATACAATAGACAACCCATTTAAGCTGCGAGCGGAATAAGCAATCCATTAAAAGAGTCAGTAGAAAATAAAGTCTACTATCTTTTAGGTTTTAAAAGGTTTTCATCATTTGTTATAAATTGAGACTCACTTTTAATAAATATTCCACATCATCGAATCACCCCCGCACTACTGGCCAAGGATATTCTTTAGTATCACGACCACAATTATTCATGCACTACGGGCGAGAATATTTGTGTATTCATTAATGGTCAATGATCATGCCAACAACTGTCCACCAATGCACTCTGACGGCTCGAGGATTTTTATCACATCATTTGTAACATTACGGTCATGATTACAATCAATAGTCTCTGGTCATAATCATACCAAGTCCATCTATGCACTCTGAAGCCACGGATGACTTTCAACATAATATAAACATGAGGATGATGACAATGATATAAGAATTCAATTAAACAAGTTCAAGAATTATTTTATCCTGGAATTATTAACGTCCAAATTATCAACATGATAATCTTTTTTGTAGAGTAAAATTCAAGAATGATCGGAAGAATATTTCCATGAAAGATCTTTGGATGAAACGCAAATATCAAGGATATTCTACTAATTTCATGGAGTATAGAAGTCAAAGTTTTAACCAACCGGGTATAATAAAGAATAGAATAACAAAAAGAAATCACCATGCATGTCTGATATAGGCCATACGAGCGAGTTATTCCAATGAATAATAAATAACGGAACGAGTCCGGTCGTAAAAGCGCATGCATGTGGATGTTCCAACGAATAATAATAATAAAGATTTTAACCAGTCCCATTGTAGAACACACAGACAAGATGTTCCAATGTAATAATAATAAAAGACGGAACCAGTCCTGTGAAGTACACACGACATGTGATGTTCCAAATGAATAATAATAAAGATTTTAACCGAGTCCTGTAAAACATGCATGCAGATGTTCCAATGAGAATAATAGAAGAATGTCACCAAGTATAGGGTAAACCAGCATATACAAAGTTATTCCAATGAATAATAAGCGATGGAATAACAACAGTTCTCTTCATGAATAAGAAAGAATAACACCCCTTACTTTTGGTAGGAGATTGAATCTGCAAAGACGATGTAGAAACAAAATACTCTTCTTCTTTCTCTCTTATTCTCTCTATACTTTCTCTCTCTATAAACTTGAATGAATTAAATGAAAAATAATGAAGCCCTAGGCCTCTATTTATAGAAGATTTCTAAACTTAAGACTTCTTAGTGTGTGAAAAGGCAAGTGGCAGACGACTAATGATGTGAAAAGAAAAGTGGTTTGACGCTTTTGTAATGTGAAAACGACAAGTGGTTCGACGCAGAATGTGAAACGACAAGTGGTTCGACGTCCGGTAAAGGTAATTACTATTAACGAAGGTAAATACTATTGACGAAGGTAAATACTATTCACAAGGGTAATTACTTATTGACGAAGGTAATTACTATTGTGAAGGTAAATACTATTCACAAGGGTAATTACTATTGACGAAGGTAATTACTTATCGACGAAGAGACTCTTAGATGATGATATATGAGCCCCCATAAAATAATCAAACTTACCACAAATCCTTTTATTTTTCATCAACACATATTTAATCTTTCAACCATTATTAATCATTTATAACTCGTCGCCTCAATTATTGATTTAATCTTATAACATATTATACGAGATGATCTTGTGACAATAATTGAATCAATAATATAAGAGATATGATCGCAAGCAATTCTTCAGAGCAATAATTGAGCATAAATTGAGTGACTTCTCACGTAAGCATCAATAATAATCTGAGTGTCTTTCTTGTGCAACCACGCCAGTATTCTTATTTTTACCACCGGGTAGTTCAACAGTTTTAACAGTAACACCTCCGTAGTTATTTTTATAAAATATTTTTATTCGTTTTCTCAATCCGACAATAATTACATTATAGGGGTCCACCAATGATTGAGTAGTTATGCGAATATTCCCTAAAAAGAATATTCCCAACCAACCTAATATTTTATAACAACTTGCATACTTTGCAAAATTTATAAATATTACCCATGACTATAACATTATATTAAATTTATTCCATAATATTCAAAATAATATTTATAGAAAAATTCATCTTTATTTATAAAAGTTTGGGTCTTACATTTTATTTATTTATTTATTTTTTGAAGCCTAAGAAGGCTCAACCTAGGTTTGTATTTTTTTTTTTTTTTTAAGTTTAAGAGGCTCTTACGGTTTGTATTTTTTTTTTTTTTATGTAGGAAGAGGCTCTTACGGTTTGAATTTTTTTTTTTTTTTACTATACAATTTTTTTTTTAGTATAAATTTACATGTTGTACTTAAGATATTAATATTAAAAATTCGTTTTAGTTAAACAAACCGACAACATGTTGACTATGGTGGGGTCCTCATATTAAAATAAAAGTAGTCTGTATGAGTTATTACACGGGGGTATATTATGTTTCAATCTCGGTATTTTCCAATAAGTTTATCAACTATCAAAAAAGGTGTTATTCAGATAATCATGCATGTAATAGGAACCTTATATGAAAGAAACTATATATATATATATATATATATATATATATATATATATATATATGTGTGTGTGTGTGTGTGTGTGTGTTTTCATTTCTTTCTTATATGTCCTTATATTTGAATTGAATGAATGAAATAAATAATGGAATAATTCATTTCATTCTCACGTTCATTAATACAATCCAAATGTCGGTTATCAATAAGCCATCAATTGTAAATGGTGTTCTAGCTCTTTTCAATTGTGATGTGAATAAATTGTCAAAATCAAATATTCATATCAATTTTGAATATTAAAAATTTACAAATTTATTAGAAAAATAAAAATCCAATCGACTCTTTATGTGGAATACAGAGAGTACTACAAAAAACCACATTGCAATTTTGAATTTTAAAATTTTACAAATTGATTAATAAAAGTCGATACTGTATTTCGTGGAATACAGAAAAGAACGTTTTATTTAAATGAGCCTATGAGATAGGACGGTCATATGCGTTTGTAGTCCAACGGTTAGGATAATTGCTTTCCAAGCAATAGACCCGGGTTCGTCTCCCGGCGAACGCATTAAATTTTTACTATGTTTCTGGAAGGAATTTTGAGATTATTTTATAGAAACTGATATTTTCATAATATTCTCTCAAATTAATTTGAGTTTTCACTTAGATTAATGTATTCTCTCAATTTCATAATATTTTAAGTTTTTAGTTATAAAACTTAAAAGGAATATTTGTACTCACAGTTGATTATAATAATAAAAAAAAAAAACGGAGCTCGATCCATGATTTTTACCTCCTAATTTTAGAGGATTTTTCACGTAAGATTTGATATCTTGTATTTGATTTATTTTTGTGCTATAATTTTCTGCGATTATAATTTATTTGCTGAAATTACATTATTTATTTTTTGCTCAATATTCTCTTTTTGTCAACGACGTCCTCATCTCTTGGTGCTCTCATAAGTAAGGGTGTAAACGAATCGAACCGGAGTAAACAGAGAGTTACTCGAATTCGACTCGAAATGATAAATTGTCATCAATTGAATTATATTTGAAAATTCCTTCCGATTTGACTCACTCGAATATTTATTACTTTCGAATTCAATCCGAAACTTGACTCGAATATTTATTCAACCTACTTTGAAACTTTAAAATTCAAGTTCGAATTGAATCTCCACATAATAACTAATTTTATAATAAATATTATTATAAATTGAATTTGTATTTTACTTAAAAATGAGAAAATATATTTATTATTACACTTTACAAATATAAAATCACAATTAAAATTAAAAACAAAATAAAATAATAACTAATTATCCTAATTTGATTTAAATTTGTATATATTATAAGAGAATGTATCGAACATTTAATCGAATATGTATTAACAGAGTATGTATCAAATCATAATAAAAATTTGAGTAGTTTGAATCTTAAACGAAATTGTAAAGTATAACTTTACTTTCGATTCTACTCATATTTTTATTCGAACTATTTTTAATCTTTCGATTTGGATCATATTATTATCGAATCCGAGTCTCGTTCGTATTTTTTCGAGTCGAACCCGAATCGAGTCCGAACTGTGTTGGCTCGTTTACAGCCTTACTCATAAGTATTTCATATGACTTTAAATGATAGTTTTATTTTTTATTTTTGAGAACAATTTATAGTCTTAATATAAAAGTGTAACTTTAATTTTATAACAAACTAAAAAATAAAATTATCTCTGCTTTGTTTTAAGAAGAAAAAATTATCTCTAGTTTATTTTAAGAAGAAACTAATCAGTTAGAGTTACATGCTTGTTTAGTGATATCCTATAATTCATGTATAATTTTCCTAACCTTATATTTACTTCCCAAGTTTCAAAATTAGCTATACATGTCTAAAATATTAATTTTAAAAAGTACGTAATTTTATTCTTCTAAACACGCCCTAAAATTATTGTACAAGTAAAACCTCTATAAATTAAGATCATTTAGAATTTAAAATTTTATTAATTTAGAGAGTTATTATTTAATCGATAAATTAATAATTTATAAATTTAAAGAATGTTTTTCTATTCAAAGTGAATATAAATTTAATTACATTAAAATTATTGCATTTTATTGATGTTTATATCATACTTTTTTGATACAATGTATCATACTTATTAAATTAATGTATCATACTTGTGAGGATGATACAATACATTTGAAGTCAATAACGCAAAAGGAAGCACTCATAGCGTCAACAACTCTTCACAGGTTTTTATTATAATTCGAGAATGCAGCACCTGAACTTTTGGACGCAATGAAAAAAATTAAGGATAAAATTTAATTAGATTTGAATTTCAAGACAAAATAAACGAAAATAGAATCATATTTTACAAAATTACCCTAGATATATTTGTAATTTAAAAGAATTATTAATTTATGATTTTGATGGGACTATATATTTATATAAGGGTCTTTTTAAAAATTATTATTTTATTATTTTATCAAAATTATCAATTTATCCCATTAGTCCAAGTCGAACGGGGAAAAATATTATTTTAGAGAAATTATTAATTTATCGAGTATTAATTTATAGAGGTTATACTGTAGTTATGACATGTTATTGAGCTCTTTTAGGTGGACATGAAAATTGGTTACGAGTGCATTTGAATTTTACCTATTTATATTTTTACCCATCATTGGGGGTCAAAATTCAAATACATCTATATCCAATTTTCATGTACACAGAGAGTTTTTGCATGTTATTTAGTGTTCAATCTTCCTACGATATAAATAATAATATGTTAATTTGTCACTATTTTAAAAAATATCTTAATTTGAAAAGAAATTAAAAATTATATACTATCGGATTTAAAAAGAAATTAAAAACTTATATGTCTAATTTTTTTTAAAAAATGATTTTTTTTGTGATGTAATGATGTCTTCATCGTCAGGTCAGTCCAGGCCGAACAAGGATTCCTAAATCCAACTATTCATGTTCATTGTTGGGTTAGGGCTTAGTCAGGCTAAGAATATTTTCAAATTTAAATTAAGTCATGTTGGCTTTCTTTTTTATTCTTAATATATATATATATATATATATATATATATATATATATATATATGCCATTATAATAAGGTATGTTCATTCCACATTCTCTTAACTACAATATATACATACTCCATAACATACATATTGACACATATATAACTATGTGTATAGGGAGAATGGAAAAAAAATTAGAGAACTACATTGTTAGGAATGGTTAAGATATGCATATTCAAATTTGATGATATTATAATAATGTATAATTGTTCAGTAATTTTGTAAAGTTCTTATCTGAGATATATGTGTACAAAGACTTAAAAATATAACGATCAAATTTATTAAGTTGATCCTTTGAGTTGATTCAATGTATAAGTGCTAGGATCAATAGATCGTATATATAGTATTGTTAAAACGATTGTAGAGTTACTTTGCATGTTCGAAGTGTTAGTTATGTTCGCAGAGTAATCTAGGTGTTCATAGAGTATCAATTTACTGATCGTAAACCTGCAAAGAGATATAGTCAGTTCGTAGAGCTGTCTCCGAAATCGTATAGTTGCCAAAGTGTTCGCAAGTTCGCATAGTCTGCTCAAGCATTCGTAGAGCTCAGACTCTACGTTCCTCATCAGACTCTACAAATGACATAGTTCATAAAGCATGTCAAAATTATCATAGGACAAATGCAGAGCACTGCAGAGCAAAGATTTCAAGATTGTTTCTCACCATCTTCAAATTCAGATTGAAGATCAGATAGAGTTTAATAATTTTTTGACATTGTACAACTTACATTTTATAATTTTAATACAATCTTAAGCAACTATAGAAGCGGCAGTAGGATGTTCTCTATGAAGTCTTCAATTTCGTTCATTCCATATTTTGTAGACCATCGTAGCCAAACAGAGTTTAATGATGTAGGATGTCATCCATCCTAATAAACCGAATATGGCACACAATCTGCTCCCAATAGAAAGAAATTATGAACCAGCCATGATGGGCCAAAATAGTTTTCAAAATGAGCTATGTGACGCATTCAAAGAAGGGGTGAGCCGAGGATTCAGCTGCCCCATTACATAAGCAGCAGATCTCAAGGGGACATGTTATAATCCTATTATGGAAAGCCAACCAAAGGAAGAAAGAGAACCAAGGAACCTGAAGATTGTGCCAAACCATTTTGTACCAGCTCACCTTAAGGCCAACAGATCGGATAGCAGCTCATATGGTAGATGCCTTGACCCTAGATTGTCCGTCCCAAAAGATACGGTCTGAGTTATTAGAAAGGGGGAACAACATCAACTTTTGCTTCATAAGAATGATAACAGCATGGATTGAGTGGGGGGGGGGTCCCAAGAGCAGTTTGAGATTATAGCACTAACATTGGCATTAAAAGGTAATCTAGAATTAGAAACAATGGGAGCATGTTGATGCATTGTAAGGGGGAATCAAGCAAATCCATTCAGCTCAAAAGGAAGTAGAATCAAAGCATACAACCTGCCATAAATGAAAGAGAATTTGAGCTTTGTTCCAATCTTCCACTCTTTTCGGACCCAAACCCCCCTCAGATAATGGGTGAGAAACCTTAGCCCACGCAACTTTTGAGTCATACTTTTCAAGAGAAGTTCCCTTCCATAAGAAATCGAAAAAAGAGTTTGAACAATAAGCTTGATGATAGATTTTGGCAGTAAAAAGAAAGCAAACCAGTAAGATTGAATTGCAAATAAGATGAACTTGATTAACTGCAAGCGGCCAGCATAAGAGAGAAAGCAATTTGCCCAAAATTTTACTCGAGATATTTTTTGAATAAGACGAACGCAGTCATTTGTAGTTAACTTTGATGAAATCAAAGGCACTCCCAAAAATTTGACTGGAAGATCACCTTTTGCAATGTTAAGAGCTGAAAGATAGCAGAGAAGAAACGTTGGATAAGAAGCACTGACTTTTGTTGTGGTTTATAGACATACCAGTAAAACAGGAGAAGGAATTAAGGCATTCATTTAAGATAGTGACAGAGGGCAGGTCTGCATAGCAAAAAAAAAAAAAAGCAAGTCGTCTGCGAAACAAAAATGAGATAGCTTGCAAGCCTTTGCTTTCCAATGGAATTTGAAATTGGGGGAGCTAGTTCTATCTTCAAGAAATAAAGCAAGAATTTTCATAGCTAGCACAAACAGGTAAGGTGACAATGGGTCTCCCTGAGGGATACCTCTTTGGCCTTTGAAATATCCACAAAGCAAACCATTCACTTTAATTGAAAAATAGCATTAGAGACAACTTTTGATCCAGTAAATAAATTATATTACCAAGACAGAGAAGGGACAAAATAGTCATTATATTTGGTTAAAATAACTTATAAATCATTTTTTTATGAGTTACAAATTATTACTTATTATTTTTGACTTATAAATTATAAAATACATCATTCCCGAATACTCAAACAGTAAAAAACTCCTTATAAGTTGGTTTGACAACTTATAAAGAGCTCGCGAACAGGCTCTTAGTCAATTTGCAGCTGTGTTTTAATTTTTGAATTTGATTTTAGGGAGAATGAATTTTTGAATTTGATTTTAGGGAGAATGGCGCAAGACGTGTTTCGAACAGAAAACAAAACAGGAATATCCACATGCATTTAATAACTAAGTATACTGGAAGTCTAAAACGATTTCGCTATTATCGTATGTAACGATGTAAAATGAACCAAATGGTTTTAGACTAAATTCGCTCAATATTCGAGTTCAATTTAAAATATAAATAATTTAAATATGAAAAAATTTTAGAATTCAATGATTTATTCGAACTTCTTTAAAATTGAAATATGAATAAATTTTTAATAATCGAATCTTAATTCGATAATTAAATGAAACTCAATCAAACCTATTTAACCTGTATTAAAAAATTCCCTATTTTTCTTCTACCCTCTCTCTCTCTCTGCAAAGTCCCAAGTTCCCAACAATCAAAAGCCTTCTTTTTTCCTTATAAATATCTCAAGGCTAAACAGAAAATAAATTGGAGTTGAGTCTGTATTTCTTTTAATTCTTTCATCTTGTAAATCTACAGCTTTCTCCTCCTCTCTATCATTTGGCTTAATTGCTCATCTCTATCAAATCACAAAGGTGGTTGTACTTTCTGGTAACTCGTGTATGTGAAAAATCAATTGAAATCAATTTGGGATATTAAAAAAAATCAAATTTATTGAGGATTGAAGCTAAGAATGAAGCTATTAAAAAAAACAAATTCATCGAAGATTCTTATTGTATAAACTTGGGAATTGCAGAAACAATTCATCGTTGTAATTCGATTTCGGAACGGTTGACGTTAAGCTGAGTATATAGGAAGAAAAGAGAAACAAAGAAGTAGGAGTTTGAAAGTTATCGGCTATCACAGCGAAAAAAAAATGTTACTTAAACAATATAAAGTAATATAGGTCTACTCAACAGGAAAACTTAAAAGAATGGTGTCTCCAGACTCTTCTTTTGCTATTATATTCATAAGACCCCAAAAAATGATTTACTTAGTAAACTCTGAATCCTGGTTTACTTGCCACCATGCTTAGCCTTTGAATGAGACTCCAAGGCATTTTCTGAGTTGAATGTCCTGCAAAAGAATTACGAAATTCAGTTGCAATAACTCAAAAATAATGAAACAAGAGATGCGAGTTGAACTAACTTGCTACAAGATTTGCAAGAAACTTGGCCACTAGCCGTCTTTTTTGCATCCTGCTTTGAAGGGTGGGGAGTTGCTTTGTGACCACTGCCGGTTTTACCAACTGCAAGAGAAAAAAACCAAGCACAAAACAATTTACCTATATATACATTGTGTGATAGTTGTTAAAAGTACTTTAATCAAGAAAACAAGTACTAAAGTTTTAAAAGAACAAATAAAAAGAAGATACTCAAATTTGGTGGATTGTGCATCTTGTAGAGAAATGTACAAGACACCTTTGCGGACCATGCAATATGTAATGGAAATTTAAGAATTATACAGCAATAATTATTTTTAAAAGAATTACCAGAGAACACTGGGTGGGGAATCACATAATTTCCGAGGTTCAAACAAGAGATATGAATGAAAACATAGTTACTCAAACACATGTTCTGGCAAGGACATTTACGAGTCAAATTCAGAACAATCTTATATCATATATTCAGTAGAGATTCCCAAAAATTTTGCTGAGAGAAGAATGGTCAAGAGTGCAAGGATGTTTGCTAGTAATCAACAACTGATATTTAAGAAAATAAAGCATGTCACCTGTTTTCTGAGGTGTACCTGATTTTGATTTTTTAGCAGGAACTGGAGTTTCTGTTGCAGAGTCCAAGGGCCTCTTCTTGGATAGCTCATCAGCCTGAAAATGTATTAACGAGTTTAAGGCAGGATAAGAGTAATTAGGATAGGCATGCGGGGAAAAAATTCAATATCAAATTATTCTTATATGCCAATACCTTCTTAGGTGTCTCTTCATCCTCATCTTTGTCTTCGTCTTCGTCATCGTCTTCAGATGTCTCATCATCAGAATCATCACTCAAATCACTATCGTCAGACTAAAAACAATCAAACATGCAAAAAATTAATTATCAATCATTATTAGCAAAATACCAACAGAAAGACTAGAGAAGCATAACTTCAGACACCTAACAAATCATAGTATAAAAACCTGTGGCAAAAATGGAATGATTTAGCATGCATCAAAAACATTTGCATAAGAATAATACACCCTCAAACACAAGTTCCCTTATTGACTACTCAAAACTATTAAACGGGAGAACTGAACAAGCAAAATATGTTGAAACAAAAATAGAAGAAGTTCTGCGGAAACCCACAAATAGACTTCATTTTCCATTCCATTTTATATCTAAACACACACCAATAAATTATATTTTCAAACACCTCTCCTCCTGAATTTTGAGATAATAAGAATTCTAGTTTATAGGTAGAGCAAAGCTAACTATTGCACTAAAGAGAGAGTCCAGGGAAACATGCAAAAAAGAGAGGGGGTATAATTTACTGACAAGGTAGTAAAAACTTTTTTCTACCTTAGAATTCTGCCCTTGCTCATTATTATACAAACAAATTTGTAGCTTAAATCAGTTTTGATCCAAGTGTTTTTACCAGAAACTTCCTAGTTTAACACGGGGATAAAAATTAGTGTCTAGCACAACATGCAAAGCAATACAAATACTATACTGCAATGTTTGTGACAACTTATTTCCAACTACCCAATAACATGTTCTATTAATGCTAATATAAACCAAAAAAAAACTGTTAAGGCTCCACTAGTTTCAGTGTAAGGATTATGCCAAAGAAACTGTTGAACTGATGTCAAAAGAAAGTTAAGGGTGCAGAGAAGTGAATTTTTTTTAGCTATTTTAATACAATTTACAGTAAACAATCATATAAAGGAAGCATCTACTCAAAGTGCACCAGTTGATATTACCTCATCATCAAAATCCTCATCTGACTCATCCAAATCGTCATCGGAATCTTCATTCTTGGGCTCCACAAGTGTCGCATTTGACTTGGTACAAAATTCAGTCTTAGCCTCAGTAGGTTTTGCTAACTGGACATCAGGCCCAAGTTTACCTGAGAAAGAAATGGCAAAATATTCGAAGATTTTTAGACCATAAAATTCAAATAACCAAAGTATAATACTATACTATAATCTAGAATTAGAAAAACAACATTTACCATTCTCAAAAATGTTTTCCTCATCATCACTCTCGTCAGTAGAAGAATATTCAGAAGAATCATCTGAGCATAAAATTTAACCAAGCATCAATATATAAGCAGAAAATAGCAGAAAATTGTATAAAGCAAGGTGTACTACTCACCAGAACCAAATTGTCTTTCATCCGTGCGAGAAGACATAGAGTCAAGGTAACATTAGATAAAATAAAAAATGAAAAGTAGTTTCCAAGCCATAGGAATGTCAATACATGGATTAGGCCTCAGGACCTTTGAAGATATCACCTTCTTCTAGTGAGTTTTCAAAAAATTATTAAGCAACAATCAAAAGCATCCCATTTCTGTGATGACACATGTATATAAACCATAAATATGTCAATGTTTCTGAGTTTTTAATAAATAAGAAAAGAATAGAACACTTAAATTTGATGAGAAAATAAAAGAATAGAAAACTTATAAGTTTCATTCATGTTGTTACTGAATTTAATATAGGAAAAGGAAAGACAACTTAAGTTTTACATACAAAATACTATTTTGCCTTATATTAGTTTTGCTATGTTTATAATGTAAAGGGTACAATGGGGATTATAAAAGATTTACTTCTGTTATATAGTTCTCCATCCAAATCCGTCCATTTTTAAACGGAAAACTTGGCAAGAAAAGTTACAAGTTTCCCTTCCATTCTTTTTTTCTAATTCTTTAAAAAAAACTAGGTAACAACATAATTGAATAGAAAACTTAAGTTTTCCGTCTATTTCTTTTCTTTTCCGTGTACTACACACCTTTAACGTGTTGCAAGGTGCATTCAAAACAATGTAAAAATATAAGGGCACAAGATAGAGAACACAACATTGGAGGAAAGATAAGGATATTCATCATCAGCAGTGTATCCACAAAAGTAGAGACTGCCATCCTTCCAGTCATGTGAGAGCTCAAAGTCTTTCTCAAACACCAAGTCACATGACAGTTGGGATCTACTTTCTGCTGAAAGTGTTCCTATAATAAAATTCTTGTCATCGATCTTGATACGGACTGGAACATAGTTGGCTCCTTTTTTGTTCTTCACCTCTCCAAGAGCAACCTGGAATGTGCAGCATCGTAAAAATTACATACTTACATTTTAATATATATATATATATATATATATATATATATATTTGAACTTCACCGAAATGCACGCTAAAAAAGGCATGTAAAACTATAAACCTGGGAAACATGAACAATTTGGCCTTCTTCTGGTGAGACAGTTAGAGGCTCTCCAGCTTTAACTTCAACGCCTGAAAGTTAGCATGAAATTGGGTTAGGTTGAGTTAGGCTTAAAAAAAGAAAACAAGAAATATAAAAGCTCACTTTGTTCATAGATTATTTCAAATGCTAAATGCACAATTCACATGATAATCATTAAATGCATTCAATTATGGTCAGCTCTTAGAATATAATGCTTGGCAGAAAGATAACACACAAGCGCACATCACAACCAAATAGTGATTATTATTCCGGTCCGGAGCTTGCTTCTTTCTTAAACAAGACATGAATGCAACATCACAAGATCAAACATCATATAATAGATTAAATAAGACATGAATTCAAAACAACAACAACAACAACAATAATCATACTTAATCTTCAGATGTACTATTTCTCAGAAAAGATAAAACAAATTGAAAAATCAAAGCAACAGCGTCCAAACGCAAATAATCAAGACAATTATGCATACATCAATACACAAACAGACGCACACACACAGCTAGCATAATCAGATAGTGAGATAATAATTATAGGAATTGAAACCCTAAGAGAGAGTAAGTACAGGAAGAATTTGGCAAAACTTACCCCAGAACTCCATTGGTTGATAGCGAGACGACAGAAGGGCTTTGAAAGAAAAGGCGGAAAGAAAATGGATTTAAAGGGGATTTTATAGCAAGAGTTTCCGCGAGGATTATCGTGTGGTATTCCTAGCGTTTGATTCAAAAAAAAAAAAAAAAGGTTTATGTTTGACCATTGACTGAGTAGAAATGGGCCAAATGGCAGTTGGGGTGGGCTCGGGCTATCTGATCAGCATTCATACTATGAGGCTCACATTTCGATAAATGAGGTACACAATTGTTGAATAATTAAAACATTAATTATGATCTGAATAAAAAAAAATTAGATAAAATCGATTATTTTTTGCTTTGTACTCCTCCTCTATCAGATTTATTATCTATGGAGCTGAACATTTTCGAATTATTAAATGTATAATTTAGCTTTGTTCCACTTCATCTAAATAATCAATGTGTGAAAATTTATCAAATACTTCCTCCGATTTAAAATTAAAGATATATTTATAAAACAACGACTTTTAAAAGATAATTTTATATTCTCAAATATAATTTTAGTATTTCTTAGGAATTCAATTGTGATGTTTTGATATTGAAAATGATAGTAAAAAAAAATAATGACAAATTAGGAACATCATATCACTTTATAATCATAAAATAAAATCATATCTCTAATTTTAGAACGGGTTAAAAAAAGAAATGTACCAATAATTTTAGAGTAAAAGGAGTAGTCATTAATGTTGTATTTTCTAAACAGGAACATAGACTAATCCAAGTCGAAGTTCAGTTTTAAATTGTAAACTTGACCAGCCCAACAAATTTATTTCTCATATCCTCCTGCCACTACATTATAAGGCCCCAAAAAAACTTGGGCAGAGTCTTCTAAGTTTTAAAACTCAATGAACAAAGTAGTAGGTTTTATGTTCGAACCTTGACAAGCAGAGTGTGTGTGTGTGTTTAATTTCAGTCAAAAAATTTACACAAAAAAAAAAGGACACAAAAACCTTCCATTTTCCAATATAAATTAAGTTTGTATTTATTCAATATTCATGAATAGAAAAACATACTCCGTTTATCCTAAAACAAAACACAAATACTTTTTAATTAGAATACAACCACCAACTCCATGAACAGGACCAAAATATGAAAGTTAGTTTTTTCATTATTCTATTAATGTAATCAATTACATGAACAGAACAAAAGTTTCAAGAATTATTGGAAATCAAGATGAACTAATGTGAGAAGAAATTATGAGAAAGAGGTTGGGTAAGTTCTTAAATCAACTTATATAGAAACAATTTAAAACTTTATACTAAATCAAAATCATAAATTCGGTTATTTAATCCGTCTAAAATAGTCATATACGTCAAAACCGTTGATTCGATTTTAATTAATGCGGTTCGTGCAATTTTAATTCTAATTTGATTAGTTGATCAGCTCTAACTATTATACTTTTACAAAGAGTAAAATTGCAAGGAGCAAAATTAGAGGCTAAATTGATAAATTAAATAGACCGAGTAAACTATTGGTTCAGAACAAAAAATCCATCAACTTTAACCAGGCCATCTTCGAGTCTGTTTGTTTAGAGCTGAATGAAACAATTGAATGAAGTTGAATCTGAATGGCTGAATCAATTAATGCATTTATTTTAATCTGAATAACTAAATTGATAAGATAGACGAGCTGAATGGCTAAGTTAAATTTTTTTAGCTAAATAGCTGAATGAAAAAAAAAAAAAAAATTAAAAATTTAAAAAAATATTAACTATTATATTAAGTAATATTAAATAAATTTACAATAATTTTGAGTTTTTCCAAAAAGATAAAATAATAAAATTTTGTTATTCAAGTGTTTCAGTCAATTATCAAACAATTTTTTTTATTCAGATTCAGCTCATTCAGATTCATTCAGATTCATTCAATTTTTATCAAAAACTCTCCCTTTCTCCGCCCGCTTATAACACGACGGCTGCGGCGTTCCGCCACCACTTTCGGTGGCCTCAGCCTTTCTAGGGCAGAGAAAGAAGTTTCTCGATTCTAACGCAATCAGCTTCTCCTCCCTATCCAAACCTGAATTAACACCAAAAATAATGATATATAAGTACTGTATGTATGCATATGTATGCGTATATAAAAAAAATCTAGTGATAAAACTTACTTTCTAAGCTAAATTGGGAATAATGGAGGTCAAAACTGGCACAATCGGCGGAACCTAGAATCGGCCGTCGGCCTTCCTTGGCGTACTGTCGCAGAGCCGCCGCAATCAAATCACCGACCGTCGACTCCAGCAACATAATCACCATCACCGGCCCAAGGCTCCTCTGAATCGTAACGTTGAGCAAGAGCTTCGTCAGCTTCGGCTTTATCTCCGCCGTAGAAACTCCGGCGACGTTTCTCCCGGAGAACAGGTCCGGCACCGTCCTCGGCCTGTGAAACTTCGCAACAGCCATAGTCTCCGGAATCCTTCCATGAAACGAGGACACTTTTTCCCCTAACCTCCCTTTCCTATCCTTTCCTCCCGTCCCATCCCGATGATTCTTCACCGTCGACATAGAATTTATATATGAATTGTGTATAGGTATTTTTCCGGTGGTTTATATGGTAATTCCGGTTATGTTGTTGTGTAGTGAGGCGGCTATCTCAAGCGACGGTAACGGAAGTAACGGGGGCGAGGGAATCCGAGAGCCGGAGAGGAGCTGAGGCTCTCAGATGGTTCCCAATTTCCGACCGCTATCATAACCTGAACGGTATAGCCGTAATTAAAGTCGGGGAGCTAAGGGCAAATATAATAGTGTAAGAATATTAGAAGCGGAAGGATGATTACAAAGAGGAGACATTCGATATCGTTTAACTATAGGAGATGGAAGTGAAGGGATAAGGCCAAGGATTTTTATGTTGTCAGTTGAAGACAGTAAATAATTACTACCTCCGTTTTAAAGTTTTTATGCATAAATTAAAAAAAATTATTTAATATTATCATTTAACAATTAAAATTTATTTAAAATTTTATTATTATTAATATAAAGTGAGAAAAATTTATTAGAATAATAAAAAAAGGTAGGAGTAATATAAAAAAATAAATAATTTATTTTTTTATAAAATTATAAATAAATAAAATAATAAATAAATTAAAATAAATTTTTTTTTTTAAACGATAATCGTTTAGAACGGAGGGAGGGAGTAATAAATAATAATTGTATCCCTACGCCGGTTGCTTACTTAGCAGATGTTGGGCCATGTACTAGTCGAGTTCATTTGGGTCATAGTATTTATTTGTAAAAAGCATTAAATTATTTATCTTAATTTAATATTATTTATTTTAGATTATTTAATAATTTGATGAGAGACTATTACACCATATTTGTAAGCTTTTTTTTTAGTGGAAAGGAAAGAAATGAAAAATATTTAAAATCATTTCAAATATCATGTTTGCAAGTTTTTTTTTTTTTAAAAAAGGAAAGAAGAGATTTTGAGATAAAGTTGATTTTATTTTGGATGAAAATTTTTTCTTAAAAGTGGCAGGATTTTGAGGATGGGAAAATATGAATTTTAATGTGTAAATTATATTTTGTATATATTTAAAAGAATGATAAGATATATTAATTTGAAAAACGAAGGAAGACTTTTATTTGAGATGAGTATAGAGATATAAATAAATCGAATCGAAATTTGAGTATTGAATTCTTTCAAATTTAATTCATAAAATTTATAAAATATGAAATTATTAAATTACCGATACAATTTTATTATATATCACATGTCATCACTAATAAACATGTCATTAAATTAAAATTATGGTTATAAAATAATAAAAAAACGATCATGAAAATTTATAATTTAACAAACATAACTCTTTTCATGGACACCCGGAGCATTAATCATCTCATTCATACGAACAAATTAATATTCAAATAGAAAATGATTTGTATCTATGACAAAGTCGAATGTGAGTAAACATGGAATTTTAAATGATAAAATATACTTTATTAAATTAAAGTACCATTATTTTTAATTATTACTTATCTCTTATATACAATCGATATTTATTATAAATATAAATTAAAATTAATATCTTTTTTAATATTCTTTATATTTATTTTAACTTATACTAAGTCACTATGAGCCGAACACCTTCATAACTTGTTTTAACTTGATTTTTAACTTATAAATCAAGTTAATACCGAACGCTTTTATTTATAAATTATAATTTAAAATAATTTATAAATCAACTTATATTTTAATTCATAAATTCTTTAAAATAAGTCATTTCCAAACATGTAGTGTGATTTGGGGTAGGCATTATTTTGCAAGGCGTACATAGATGGACCAATAGAAGACAGAAAGGAGTGGTGGTGACCGGTGGATTCAATAGGAGATGAATCTGAATTCTGGAGACGTCCCATTGCAAGCACGTGAATTACAAAATATAATTTATTAATTTTCGAAGGTATAATAGTTATCTAGAAAGGGGATTGAATATATATTTTAAAAAAAAAATTGTTTAAAGAATGTTTTGATAAATCTTTAAGCACAGCGGAATTATTTATTCTTCGAAAAACCTTTTAGATACCAGGTTAAAGAGAGAGAGAGAGCAGTTATTGCAGTTATAGCAGTTATAAAGACACAGTTATTTTAAGTGGTGGTTGGAGATTTCAAAACTCCTAAATCCACTCTTCTACTCCTCGAATAGAAATCCACTAAAGATGTCTTTTACACTTTCTCGAATCTCACAGATTCCTTCTGCAGGCCAAATGATCTGAAGGCACTTCTTAGTTCACTCTTGAGCTCTTCAAGTCCAGCAGACTTGACTCTTTACAGTTCACTTAGAACTCTTCAAGTCCTTCTGACTTGGAACTTCTTACTTCAGTAGATTATATTGATAGTTGTTGAGTTGTATAAGTAAACATTAAAAAGGCTAAGATCAACCTAACAACTTTGATCTATCACTAAGTCCTCATCGTATATATATTTTTCAAGGACTTTACATAATCATGAGCTTTTTCATAAAACATCAAATCACAATATGCATTCTCCCAACAATCTCCCCCTATTTGATGTTTACGTAACCAAGGAGATTTGTTGTCATGATTATAAAGTTTTATATGCAGTTGTAGAAAAGTAAACATGACTTAGTATTTCAGTGAGCAGCTGAAATTTCTAGAGAATAAGCATGAATTTATTGATGTATGGAGACAGATTTTACATTTAAGAATGACTACATCAATACAATTTGAAATTCAACTTATCTCTATTTCTTTGGTCTTTTGCTTCTTGGAGGATTTGTATATTCCTCAACTTTCCTCTTTCTGCTTGCTTCATCTCTTCCGGCGGATCTTCCAAATTTACTGGACTTAGTGCGGGATTGTGATCATGCTTATTCATGAATCGCAGGATCTCCAATGGCATTCGTGAGCTCTCGTTGTTGTCACCGCATGAGAAAATTGGTGGTCAAGGCTTGACTCTTTAATGGTTGAGCCATTAAAATTTCCTCGATCGGATCGTTGAGTCGATGGGCGGGCTCGTGGAATCTCTTGAGTGATTTGTCTTGCCCTTGATTGGAAGTGACCTTTGCCTCTGCCCTTGCCTCCCTGATCTCCTTTCCCTTTATTTTCCCCCTTTATGTCAGCATCAAGGGTTTGAATGTCTTCCGAGAGGCGAGTGACTCCTTGGACAAGCTCATTGAGTTGACTCTGAGTTTGAGCAATGTCCTCACGATTCTCTTGGAACAAAGCATCAGAACGAGTTTCTCGTCGTTGAAGTATGTCAAGGACAGTCTCAATTTACTTCATTTGGCCCATGGAAAAGTCTTGAAACTCTTTAACTGCAGTTTGAAGACTTTTGATGCTCTGTATCATCAGATTGTTTTGAGATTGTTCTGTTTTCTGTAATATCAGGATAACATCCCTATGCTTTTTAGCTACAAGAAAGTGAATATCGTCCCTGTCTTTAATGCTTTGAAGCATTTCTTTGATGATCTCTTTGAGTGTTTTAGACAGTTCAGAACTTAGGGAGCTGGGAAGATTATTTGCAGCATTGATCATTGATGTCAATCTCAGCTGTATCAGTGCAGTATGATCTTCAAGACTCTCGTCTAGTTCTTTGATCACTTTCTCAGACATAGCTGACAAATCAGCCTTTGTGGATAGTTCTAATAGGATTTCATCTAGATTTGGAATTTGTGAGGGAGGTGACGTGCTCTTGAATTTATCTTGCAGTGAGTAGAGAGCAAGTTCAAGATTGAAGCATTCATTTCTAGATGAGGAGGGAATATCGAAAGGAAGAGCCTGGGTTTGAATATTAAAGTTTAGTGACTCTATGATTTGTACGTGGTGGATACTCTACCAAAGGGCTAGAGTCAGTGATCGTAGAGTTGGTAGGATGTGGGAGTAATAGGGACTGGCTCTTATTTGGTTCCTCAGTTACAGAATTTTGAGATTCTACAATTGGACATTGATTTAGTGGATGAAGAATCACTTCCAACCATTGCAGAAATTCATAGAATTGATTAAATGAGGATGATGACAAGTGATTATTTCTGAAAAGAGTTGGGATAGATAGTATCTCAAGTGTATTTTCTGAAGAAGAACTGTTGGTGAGAAGCTTCTTGGCAAAATTGAATTTCCCTGGGAATCCATTTGCGAGTACTGAGATAGCTGGATACTCTTTGAAACTCCAGAACATGTGATCCCAAGAGTTCGAATTTAAGCTCGGTGGAAGGGCATCATAAGAAGATTTGCAAATAGTTGCTCATAGTTGGCTCTTTTGTGCCCATCAATGCCTACAGCTATGATCTCAATCTCATCATGTTCTTCTCTATTTTCACTGGAGGATTCCATTATGTCAATTGCTTCAGGATGTTCTTGCACTGGTTCTTCATTATCTCCTCCAGGAATTTCTTTTTCTGCTATTGAGGTGTCATGATCCTCCCCCTCATCTTGATCATTCTTTTGAAATGTCGATAGATCCCCCCTCAACTGGAGCATCCTTTGGCAGGAGATCTTCAGGCATCTCCCCCTCAGCAGGAGTATTTATTATCATCAGATCTTTTGGTGTCTCCCCCTCAGCTGGTTCCTTTTCAGCAGACAGTTCTTTGTCTTCCTTCTTTAGAGCTTTCTCATTGACAAGAATATACTTCTTGACCAATTTCCTTCTTGGCTTTTTAGGTCGTGCCCACGACCTCGGGACTTTCTTGATTTTGTCCTTGGATCGGCCCAATACATTTGATGCAGCTATTTCCTTGTTTGGTCTGGGCTCTATGATCGGAGGAGACTCTACGATCGAAGAGGTTGATGGATTTTTGCTCTTGTGGCTGATCTTACTCATCTTTATCAGCTGAGATATAGTCGCTCTATCTTCTTCTGCCTCAGCCTGCTGTTCCTTTCTTCTCAGGATCCTTGGAGTCTCGATATCTGAGGACTCTACAGACTTGTTGGTGGTGGATCCTTGAGGTTCTTCTGAAGTTCTGGCTTTCTTTTTCCCTTGCTTTTTCTGATTAAAGCAATGGGTTCTCCTTGATTAGCTTCTTCTTCTTCTTCAGTTTCTTTAACAATAGACATATTCCCTAGCACTCCTGTTCCCTTTATTTCACTAGTTCGACCACTGGATTCTTACATCATCTTCATATTTTTAGCTGGATTTCTTTTCTAGTTTTCAAACAACTGCTGAGTCATTCGTCGATTTGGATTTATGGCTTCTCCTTCATCATCCTCAATTAGGTCATCAAGAGCAGCCTGTAGGATAATGCTGATAAATCGTCCGTAGAGCATCTTCTGTGAGCTCTTTGTTTTCTTTGAGCTAATTAACCATTTTCCAATCCACTCAAGTAATAGAGCCCCATAGTTGAGTTGTATTTTGTAACATATGGCAGTCATGAGTTTGAGTTGTACCTCATTCATAGAGTCATGACCTGAGCTCTTACAGCATATGCATTTTCCAACAATATCAGCTAGAAACTCATACCTTTGTGGGAACTCCTTCTTTTTGTATCCTTTAACAGAAGGTGACTTCTTGTGATGCATCTTCTTGAGACCCTTATGAAAATCTACACCTTCTATGGACGGGTGCCCTTCTGATTTGAGACCTGTGGTTAGGTTGATGTCCTCGACTTTTAGTTTGATTTCAACGTTCTCGACTTTTTGCAAAATGATGGTGTTGTTTTCAAACACACCGCAGATTGTAGAAACCCTTTACCAACTTGGGTAGAAACAATGTGTCCATACCCAAGGCTTCTTGAGACACTGCCTTCTTTAGTAGCGACAGTCTTGTGAAATTGGGGTTCAGTGCTCTTGAACTCATCAAAGCATAGTCATGAAATGAGATAACAATCGGAAGCTGCCATTGATTTCTTCTTGGGGAAGTGGCCCGGATCGAGCTTCTTCTTGATTTAGGGTTTCTTCTTGAGAGAGGAGAGGAAGAGAGAGATGGTCTTTTAAACTTTCATATTTCAAACAGACGATTTTAATTTGTACTTGAAACTTCCCTCTCTCTATTTTGCTTAGTGAGACAGATGTCGAGTTTAATTGCAGCTCTCTGAATTTTAACAGAGAGGATTGTCTTTGAATGCCCTTAACTCCTTCTGGGATGATATATTCTTTAGTAGGACTACGATCGTTGAGATGGTCCTTGGAGTCGTCGAGTCTGTTCTACCATCGTTGAGTCTGTGTAGCAGTCGTCGTGTCTGAGCTTTAAACGTAGAGTCTGAACTGCGAACATTGAGTCTGACTGTCAATCGTAGAGTCTGAACAAGTCCTTGTGATGAATCTTTTTGACTTAGCATTCTCCTTAAATTAAGGTAGCTCAGGAAGGGCCAACCTCTTGAATGAAAGAAGGGTTAGGTTTGTCCCTGAGGCACTTATCAGAGAGAATGCTTTGATTTATGCTTGATCATCGTAGGGTGTTCCTTTTGTTTTGTTGATGTAGCTCTGCTTATCGTTGAGTCTGCGCTGCGATCGTTGAGTCTTCACTGCGATCGTTGTCATTCTATGACACTTTGGCTCTACGATTGTGGACTTCTTTTGATCATGTCTTTGATTTCGGACATAGCCCTTAAATCTGTATGGTTAGCACAAACTATAGCATAATATTTCAGGTTTGCAAGTTAAGCATGCCTAGCTCACTTATCAATTTGTTGAATCTAGATTCATCTAGAGGTTTTATAAAAACATCAGCAAGTTGATTTTTAGTAGGAATATATTGTAAAGATATATTTCCATTTTGTATATGATCCCTAATGAAGTGATACCTTATTTTTATATGCTTAGTACTAAAATGCATGACAGGATTATGAGTTATAGCAATTGCACTTATGTTATCACAATGAATAGGTATGGATTTGAATTCAAACCCATAATCTGCTGGCTGATTTTTCATCCATAGGATCTCGAAAGCACAAACAATCGCCAAAGAAGAATGTATTCAACTTCTGCAGTTGAGGTGAATCTTGAGTTTTGCTTCTTGCTAATCCGGGACACAAGTCTCATTACCTAGTAGTTGACAAGTGTCATTTGGTACTTTTCTATCTATTTTGTAGCTGCAGAAAATCAAACATCTGTATAACTCATTAGCTCGAATGAGGATTCCTTGGGAGACCAAAGCCCCAAGTGAGGTGTACCTTTGAGGTACACGAAAATCCTCTTTACTGACGCTTAAATGAGATTCTTTAGACAAGCACAAAATCTAACACAAATGCATGTTGCAAATATTATATCCGGCGGTCTATGGCGAAGAAGATATAAAAGAGAACTATCATACCTCTGTATTGAGTTATATCAATACTTTTACCTTTTTCATCTTTGTCGAGCTTGGTTGCGGGAGAAATTGGGGTTTTCATGGGAGAGGTGATTCCATGCCATACTTCTTGAGTAAGTCTTTAATGTACTTGGCTTGGTTTATGAAAATTCCTTCATCACCGCTTTTACTTGCGATCCAAGAAAGAAGTTCACTCACCCATCACGCTTCATTTCAATTTGCTCTGCATAAGCTTGGAGAATCTCTTGCATAACTTTTCATCAGTAGAACCAAAGATAATATCATCAACATAAATTTGAACTAATAGGACCTTATTTTTATGCTTTCTAAGAAATAATGTGGTATCTACTCTTCCTCTAGTAAATCCATTTTTAATAAGAAAGTTAGTCAGTGTTTCATACCATGCTCACTACTAAAAAAATGGTCATTTGTGATGGCCAAAATCCATCACAAAAAGTAAGAAAATCATCACGAAAGGTTTACATGATGGCTTTAAGCATCATAATAGCCGTCTTGTATACGCCCATCATGAAAGGTTTTACGTGATGGTTTTGGCAATCACGCAAAAGCTTAGTGCTTTTGTGATGATTAATACAATCACATTAACACGTAATCTATTGTGATTGTCAAAGTCATCACACAAAAAAAAATAAGACTTTAGGGATCAAATGTAAGAACGTGAATCTCTATTTACATATCATTTATTTCACTGTATTAATTGCATCTATATTAATTGTATCAAATGATACTTGTAGGATTCGAACCCTCTCCCATTTGCAAACTAAATAACGAGTATTACCACTACACCAAAGTTCAGATCATGATTATAATTTTAAAACAAAATATAAAAGGAAACATATGTGAGTTAACTTACTAAAAAAATTACTTTCACATAAAATTTGGTGATTGCAATAACAGTTACAAATACTCTATAATGATGGTAAAATTAGTCATCACTAAGAGCCATCGTATATTTTATTGTTTTGTGATGGCTTGAAAATTTCATCACAAAATACCTTCTTTTTGTAATTGCAAATAAAAGTCGTCACAAAAATCTATCTTTTTTTAATGATTGTCACGACCGTCATAAAATATTATTTTGATTATTTCTTACATTAAAATATTAGTGATAGCTTAAATGCAATCACGAAAAGGGTATATATATAAGTGACGACTCAGTGCGTCACAAAAAGAAAATTTATTTTGTGTGAAAAAATTAGTGTGATTAACATAGCCATCACAATTATAATACATTGATGGCAAGATTAGTCATCACTAAGAGTCATCATATATACTATTATTTTGCGATTGCTTAAAAAGTCCATCACAAATTGCTATCTTTTGTGATTATTTTTAAAAACTATCACAAAATTCTGTCACATATTCATGTTTTTTTAGTAGTGGCTCTAGGTGCTTGTTTAAGACCATATAAGGCTTTGTCTAATCTAAAAACATAATTAGAAAAAGATGGATTGATGAAACCTGGAGGCTGCTCTACATAGACTTCTTCTTGAAGTTCACCATTCAAGAATGCACTTTTGACATCCATCTGGAAGACTTTGAAGCAAAGACAAGGAATATTTTGATGGCTTCTAGTCTGGCAACAAGTGCAAATGTCTCATCATAGTCAATGCCTTCTTCCTGAGAGTAGCCATTGGCTACTAGTCTAGCCTTATTCCTTATTATCACCCCATCTTCATCCATCTTATTTTTGAAGACCCACTTGGTTCCAATTACAGGATGGTTCTTTGGTCTTGGAACCAATCTCCAAACTTTGCTTCTCTCGAACTGATTAAGTTCTTCCTGCATCGCTTCTATCCAGCTGGAATCTTCCATAACATCCTCTATCTTTTTTTGTTCTATTTGAGATATGAAGCTTAGATAGAAGCATTCATTTTGAGTAGCAGCTCTTGTTCTGACTCTTGCATTTGGATCTCCAATGATTAGATATTGAGTGTGATCTTTTGCCCATCTGCTTCCTGTTGGAACATCCGTTCTTATATCTTCTTGTCTTAGATCCTCAAGATCTATTTCTTCTTCTTGATGTGGAGGCTCATTGTCTAGCACAGGCCTCTCTACGATCTCATTCCTTTGCTCAACGATTTCGCTGTCTGGTACTACGATCGTAGTATTGAGCTTAACGACTTCGTTCGTAGTGTCTTCACTGTTGATCGTAGTGTCTTGGAGCACTATTTTGTCTAAGTCTGTTTCGTCAAAGATGATGTGAATCGAGACTTCTACACTTAGTGTCTTCTTATTGAACACTCTGTAAGCCTTGCTGTCTGTGGCATATCCAATAAAGATTCCTTCGTCTGATTTTGGTTGAAACTTTGTCAAGTACTGCTTTCCATTGTTGAGTATGTAGCATGCACACCCAAAGACATGAAAGTAGCTGACACTAGGTTTTCTTCCTTTCCATAGTTCATAGGGAGTCTTCTTAATCATAGAGTGTATGAGTGATCTTTTCTGAGTATAACATGCAGTGTTGACTACTTACCTTGAAAAGTACTCGAAGCGGATGAGTTTCTTTGCTAGTAGAGTCCTTCCAAATTCTATTAGTGTTACTTCTTTTCTCTCAAAGAACTCCATTTTGTTGAGGAGTTTGTGGAGCTGAGAAGTTATGACTGATGTCATTGTCAGAGCAGAATTGATCCATTTCTGAGAAGTCGAATTCTCTACCATGATCACTTCTTATAGCCTTGATCTTCTCTCTTTTCTCGTTCATCACAAGCTTGAAATTTTGATCAGCTGGGAGCCTGTCTCATCTTTTGAGGTTAGAAAGAACACCCATGTAAATCTAGTGAAGTCATCGACTATGACCAAAGAATATCTCTTTCCTCCAAGGCTTGTTGTTGGAATTGGTCCAAACAGATCCATGTGTAGCAACTGCAAAGGCTTGTCAATTGAGTTGACAGTTTTGCTCTTGAATGTGCTTCTGGTCTGCTTCCCAAGTTGATAGGCATTGTAAGGCCTTTCTTTAACGAAGTTGAACTTTGGTAAACCTGCAACTAGATCTTTTGATGCTAATTTGGACATACTTTTAAAGTTGAGATGAGATAATCTTCGAAGCCATAGCCAACTCATTTCTTTAGATGCTTTAGCCAGAAAGCATATTGTCTCATCTGAGCTTAGTTGACCAAGATTTACTGTGTAGACATTTCCTTCTTTTGTCCCGGTTAGCTTTACTGCAGATGTCTTCAGGTCTCGGACTTGGCATTGGTTGTTGAGGAAAGTTACTTGATGACCCTTGTCACAGAGTTGGCTAATACTTAGAAGGTTATGTTGTAGTCCTTCCACATAGGCCACTTTCTTTAAAGGATCTTTGCACCATTTCTTGCTGAGCCGTAGCCTCTTGTCTTGCCATAGCTATTATCTCCAAAGATGACCGAGGGACCCTCCTTCTCTATGTAATTGGACAGAAGGGCTTTGTTTCCTGTCATATGCCTTGAACATCCACTGTCCAAGTACCAGGTTATGATTTTGAAGTCCTTTCCCTGCTGAGCCGTAGCCTCTTGTCTTGCCATAGCTATTATCTCCAAAGATGACCGAGGGACCCTCCTTCTCTATGTAATTGGACAGAAGGGCTTTGTTTCCTGTCATATGCCTTGAGCATCCACTATCCAAGTAACAGGTTGTGATTTTGAAGTCCTTTCCCTGCAAAGATATTAAGCCTTCATTTTGGTACCCATACTTGCATGGGTCCTATATTGTTAGTGCCATTGGGGACCCAAATCTGCTTGATTTTGGGTCTCATATGCATGGAATTGTAATAACATTTGGCAGCCTTGTGACCAGTAGTGTAGCACACAAATCTTTTGATATGATGCATGTTTGTGTGTGTGTAAAAGTTCTTCCTCCATTTGCACTTGTGTGGGATATTGATTATCCTCCTGTTGGGCTGATATTCCTTCTTCCATGTGTTCTTATGTTTCATCGTTTGTGAAGAGTATGTTTTACTTCTACTGTACCTTCCAGGTTGGTTCGTCGAGTTAATCTCTTTGAACTCAACGATCCTTCGAGGTTGGTGAGTAGGAGCTAGATTACTCTTTTCTTTTCTAAAACCTAGACCAGCATGAGATCCCTTGCTCCTAGGAATATGGATTGAATCAGATGAGCAAGGTTTGACAGGCTCATCCCTCTGTGATGATTTCACAAATATAATGCCTCTACTAAAACCAGAGGCATTTCTAGTGTTAATATCCTTTTCTTTTACCACACATGACTCTGAGGTAGGTTCCCCAAAGCCTATCCCTGTTCTATCAGAGGCGCTTCTCTGAATAGAGATTAAAGAATCTATGGATGAAGAGGATTTATTCCATGTAGAGATAGTCTTTTCTAGAACCTCAATTTTTGAAGTTAGACTAGACTCTCTTTTTGCACTGAGCTCATTTGTTTGTCTCAAGAGCTTATTCTCAGCTTCAAGCTCAGAGAAAGAATTAGTACTGAGAAGAGCAGTTTCCAGTTCTTCATGAACCTTTTCTTTCTTCTTTTGAAGAAGTGAATAATCCTTAGATAGAACTCTAAACCACTTCATTTATTGGTGTAGATATGATGTTATGCCATGTAATGCAGTTCTAAGATCATCAATATCTACATCAGGATAATTAAAGTCAAATACCTCGTCGATACTTACTTCATGTATGTTGGAGTTCTGCTTATCCCTTGCACTTTTGGCCATTAGGCAGAGGTTAGCCATTTGGGGATCTTCATCTTCTCCAGATTCTGGAGTTGAGTCATTATTAGAGTCACTCCACGATCCTCCAGCTACAAGGCCTTTGTCTTTCTTTGCTGGTCTCTTGTTGCCTTTGTATTCATTCTTTGCATGTGATTTCTTTTTGAGTTCTTCTCTGAGAGGTTTGTTGCAGTTGGCAATGAAGTGACCAGGTTTCTTGCAGTTGTAGCATAGGTCATTCATTTGTTTCTAGCTATTGTAGTTTCCAACTTTCTTTGGCTTGCTGGTTCTACCTTGTCTCATGAATCTTCTTAGTCTTTTAACCAGCATTGTAAAGTCCTCATCATCATCTTCATCGTAGTCAGAATCAACTTCAGTGTTGATTTTGGAGGTGTTTTCAGTTACTTTGAGCGCAACACCTTTGTCTTTCTTTCTTCCTTCAGATAATGTTTCAGCTCGTTGTGTTAGCTCCAGTTCGTACGTGAGGAGGTTGCCATATAACTGTTGAACAATCATTTCATGTAGATTCTTTGATTCTCTAATGGAAGTGGTTTTGGCATCCCACTTGCTTGGTAAAGCTCTTATGAACTTTATGATCAGATCTTTATTTGGATAGATCTTTCCATAGGCTCGTAGAGAATTGAGCAGAATATTGAATCTTTCGTATGTAGCAGTGACGTTCTCTCCTTGAACATGGGCAAATATCTCATATTGTTGAGTCAAGAGAGATTGTTTGTTTTCTCTGACTTCTTCTGTTCCTTCATGCATAATGAGTAGTGCTTCCCAAACATCCTTTCTTTGTTTCTGATTGACCACGTTTTCAAATAGATCATCTTCTAATGATTGAAATAAAATGTTCTTGGCCTTTTTGTCAAGTTGGACAGCTCTCTTCTCGTTCTCTGTCCATTCTCCTTTGACCTTAATCTGTACTCTGTCTGGATCATCTGTAGTTGGTGCAAGCTTTGTAGGAACATAGGGTGTGACGCCCCCAAAATAGGTATACATCACCTATCCTGAGTCTCCAAATACATGGTACATAATACAACTACAATCTTTAATATACAACAAAAGAGCTGTGAGTTTTAATACAAATATTATCTTCTAGACAATATCCACTCTCAGAATAAGTCCTCATTACATTTATTGTCACACTATTTAATGAATAGTGAGGACTACTAATGCTATCTTCGGACCATCACTCCATTCCCCGACTAGTCCCCGCTTACGTTCTCATTTCCTCAAGAGAAACAATGAAAGCAAAAGGTGAGCTCAACTAGCCCAAGAAGAAATATTATGACTAAGATAATGCAGAATAAATTATCATTAGTCTTCAACAATGTTAAACTGATAAAATACAATAGACATCAAGTTTAACTGCAGCGGAACAAACAATTCATTAAAAGAGTCAAGTAGAGAATAAAATCTACTATCTTTTATGATTTAAAAGGTTTTTCATCACTTTTATCATTGGGACTCGACAATAAATAATCCACATCATCGAATCACCCCTCACTTCACGACCAATGATATTCTTTAGTATCACGACACCACATTATCCATGCACCACTGGGCGAGGACATTCGTGTATTCATCAATGGTCATGATCATGCCAACAACTCGTCCATTAATGCACTACGGTAGATGAGGACTTTTATCATATCATTTATAACATTATGGTCATGATTATACCGAATAATCCCTGGTCATAATCATACCAAGTCCATATATGCATTACAGGCCACAGATGACTTTCAAAAATATAAACATGAGGATGATGACAATGATATAAGAATTCAATAAAACAAGTTCACGAATTAATTTATCCAGGAACTAATAACGTCCAAATTGTTAACATGATACTTCTTTGTAGAGTAAAATTCAAGAATGCTCAGAAGAATATTTCCATGAAAAGATACTGGATGAAACACAAATATCAAGGATATTCCACTAATTTAATGGAGTATAGAAGTCAAAACTTTAACCAACTGAGTATAATAAAGAATGGAATAACAAAAGAAATCACCAGGCATGTGATAGCTAGCACAGGCAGGTTATTCTAACAGAATAATAAATACGGAACCAGGTCCTCCGTAAAAGCGCACGGACGGGATATTCCAATGTAATAATAAAGATTTTAACCAGTCCCAGATAAAAGCATGCATGACAGGATATTCCAACAGAATAATAAAGAATGAAACAACAGAAGGATTTCACCAAGTATAGGGGAGTCCACGTATACAGGTTATTCCAACAGAATAATAAAAGATGGAATGACAGAAGTTCTCTTCATGAATACAAAAAAATAACACCCCTTACCGTAAAGAAATTGGATATCAAAGTAGTGAAGTAGTAGAAAACTCTTCTTCTTTTTCTCTATAATTTTTCTCTCTCTATAGTTTCAGTGAATTCGTAAGAAATAATGAAGGAATGAACTTCTATTTATAGAAGAACTGAGAGTGGCTCTTGGTTTTAACTAAGGGTTAAAATGACTCTTGGTAATATTGAAGAGACAACTACTATTTGCGAATGGGCAATTAACTCTTGGAACACCGAAGAGGCAAATAACTCTTGGAAAGCTGAAGGGTCAAATAACTCTTGGAAAACCGAAAGGACAAGTTACTATTAAAACTCTTGAATAGTAACTCGTGAATAGTAACTCATGAATAGTAACTCATGAATAGTAACTCGTGAATAGTAACTCGTGAATAGTAACTCATGAATAGTAATTCGTGAATAGTAACTTCGACACGAAAAGTTCCCCGAATACCCGATTGAACAATATAACCTCCGAACATCAATTATCATCAGAATAGATGTCGATTTTTACTAACACAAATAATCCCAACATAATGAAACTATCAAATTCATCTTTAATCAACACGAACTTATTCATCATTAATATTATAACTCACAATATTTAGTAACCAGGTTGTTCCCAGGAAAGAGGGGGCTTTCCAATAAGGATTTCTCCCTATTGGCGAGTAATTAGGTGACCAAACCTCTCCTTGACAGAACTTCTAGACATTATAAATATTGCAATTTAATAATATGAATAACTTTGTCGTCTCAATTATTGATTTAATAAAATAATATATTATGCGGATGATCTTTGTGACAATAATCGAATCAATAATATGAGAGATATGATCACGGCAATTCTTGTAGTAATAATTGAGTATAACCGAGTGTGACTTATCACGTAAGCATCAATAATCAATACCGCAGGTGCTACTATGCAACCACGCCAGACATCGTATTCTTTACTTTACTCTTGAGTAGTTCAACAGTATTAACGGTAAAACTTTCGCTGTTATTTTCATAAATATATTTTTGTCGTTTTCTCAATCCGACAATAATTCCGTTGTGGGGTCCACCAATGAATGTACCGTCGTACGGATATTCCCTGACAAAACGAATATTCTCCGACCAATCGAATATAATATAACAACTTGCATACTTTACAGAATTTATAAATACTATTCACAACTATAACATTATAAAAAATTCATTCCATAATATTCAAAAATGATAATTATAGAAAAATCATCTTTATTCAAAAAGTTGGGGTCTTACAACCTCCCCTTCTTAAGAAATTTCGCCCTCGAAATTAGGGTACGTACCTGGTATATCGAAGAGGTAAGGATACCTTGACTTCATTTCAGATTCTAACTCCCAAGTCATTTCTTCCACGTCATGGTTTCTCCACAAAACTTTGACTTGAGGTATAACCTTGGAACGTAGAATATGATCCTTCTTATCCAAGATTTTAACAGGTAACTCTTCAATAATGTGGTAACTCTTCAAGATTTTAACACAAAATCTTCCTCTATCACGTCCGGTTCTAATTCAATAATGTGGTTCGGGTCTTCCACATATTTACGTAACATGGATATGTGAAAAATGTTATGAACACGAGACATAATTGGCTTGTAAAGCGAGTCTATACGCCACAGTTCCTACTCAATCGAGGATTAAAAATGGGCCAATAAATCGAGGATTGAGCTTTCTCTCTTTCCAATTCTCATAACTCCTTTCCATGGAGCAACACGTAACAACACATGATCTCCAATATCGAATTTTACGTCCTTTCGATGAAGATCAGCATAACTCTTTTGTCGATCTTGTGAGTTTTTTATACGTTGTCGGATTGTTTGAATCTTTTCCGTAGTCATACGTACCAAATCCGGTCCCAACAACGTTGCTTCACCCACCTCATCCCAACATACTGGAGAACGACACTTTCTTCCATACAACGCCTCGAATGGAGCCATGCCAATACTTGCTTGATAACTGTTGTTGTAAGAAAACTCTACCAATGGTAAGAACTTGTCCCAACTTCCCTTGAAGTCAAGGACATAGAGTCTTAATAAATTTCTAAGAGTTTGAATAGTCCTATCTGATTATCCGTTCGTCTGAGGATGATATGCCGAACTAAATCGTAAATCTGTGCCCATAGCTTTTTACAAACTAACCCAAAATCTTGAAGTGAATCTTGGGTCTCGATCAGAAACTATGGATACTGGCATACCATGCAATCTTACAATCTCGTTTATATACATACTAGCAAGACGTTCAAGTGTATAAGTTTCTCGTATCGGTAAGAAATGAGCAGACTTGGTCAATCTATCAACAATGACCCAAATCGCATCTATGCCTTGAGAAACCTTGGGAATACTAGTAACGAAATCCATGATAATGTGCTCACTTCCATTCTGGAATTTCAAGTGGTTGCAATGGACCTTTTGTAAGACCCCAACTTTTATAAATAAAGATGAATTTTTCTATAAATATTATTTTTGAATATTATGGAATAAATTTGATATAATGTTATAGTTGTGGGTAATATTAATAAATTTTGCAAAGTATGCAAGTTGTTATAAAATATTCGTTTGGTCTGGAATATTCTTTTGTTAGGAATATTAAATAAATGGCTCAATCATTGGTGGACCCCATAAATGTAATTATTATCGGATTGAAAAAACGACAAAAATATTTTATAAAAATAACTACGGAGGTGTTACCGTTAAAACTATTGAACTACCCGGTGGTAAAAGTACGATGTCTGGCGTGTGATTGCATAGTAGCACACAGTATTGATTATTGATGCTTACGTGAGAAGTCACTCAATTTATGCTCAATTATTACTCACGAGAATTCTTTGCATCATATCTCTTATATTATTGATTCAATTATTGTCACAAGATCATCATATAATATATGTTATAGTATTAAATCAATAATTGAGACGACAAGTTATAAATGATTAATAATTGTTGAAAGATTAAATATGTGTTGATGAAAAAAATGATTTGTGGTAAGTTTGATTATTTTATGGGGGCTCATATGTCATCATCTAAGAGTCTCTTCATCGATAAGTAATTACCTTCGTCAATAGTAATTACCCTTGTGAATAGTATTTACCTTTGTCAATAGTAATTACCTTCACAATAGTAATTACCCTTATGAATAGTATTTACCTTCGTCATAGTATTTACCTTCGATAATAGTAATTAACTTTACCGTACGTCCAACCACTTGTCATTTCACATTATAGGCGTCCGAACCACTTGTCGCTTCACATTACAAAGGCCAAACCAAATCGTTAAGCCACTTGCCTTTTCACACGGCGGTGCTAAGCTAGAAATCTTCTATAAATAGAGGCCTGAGGCTTCATTATTTTTCACTTAATTCATTCAAGCTATAGAGAGAAAGTATAGAGAGATAAGAGAGAAGAAGAAGAGTATTTTATTACTACACTACTTTGCGAGATTCAATCTCCTACCAAATGTAAGGGGTGTTATTCTTTCTTATTCATGAAGAGAATCATTGTTATTCCATTGCTTATTATTACTCGTTGGAATAACTTTTGTATCGTGGTTTACCCTATACTTGGTGACATTCTTCTATTATTCTCGTTGGAACATCACATGCATGTGTTTTACACCGGACTGGTTCCGCCTTTTATTATTATTCTGTTGGAACATCCTGCTCATGTGTTTTTACACGGACTGATTCCGCCTTTTATTATTATTACATTTGGAACATCCATGCATGTGTTTTACACCTCGACTCGGTTCCGTCTTTATTCTTATTCTCATTGGAACATCCTCATGCATGTGTTTCTGCGGGACTGGTTCCATTCTTTATTATTCTGTTGGAACATCCTGTTTGTGCATTTTACGTCTGGACTGGTTCCGTTATTTATTATTCTGTTGGAATAACTCCTTGCTGTGCGATGGCCTATCGCATGCATGGTGATTTCTTTTGTTATTCTATTCTTTATTATACCCAATTGGTTAAAAATTTGACTTGTATACTCCATGAAATTAGTGGAATATCCTTGATATTTGCGTTTCATCCAAAGATCTTTTCATGAAAATATTCTTCCGATCATTCTTGAATTTTACTCTACAAAACAAAGATCATGTTGATAATTTGGACGTTAAAAATTCTGGATAAAATAATTCTTGAACTTGTTTTATTGAATTCTTATATCATTGTCATCATCCTCATGTTTATATTTTTTAAAGTCATCTGTGGCCTCAGTAGTGCATAGATGGACTTGGTATGATTATGACGAGAGACTATTCGGTGTAATCATGGCCACCGTAATGTTACAAATGATGTGGTAAAAATCCTCGATGGGTAAGTAGTGCATTGATGGGCGATTGTTGGCATGATCATGACCATTAATGAATACACAAAATTCTTGGCCCGTAAGTGCATGAATAATTGTGGTCGTGATACTTAAAGAATATCCTTGGCCGTAGTGCGGGGTGATTCGATGATGTGGAATATTTATTAAAGTTTGAGTCTTAGCTATAATGATGAAAACCTTTTAAAACCTAAAAGATAGTAGACTTTATTTTCTACTTGACTCTTTTAATGGATTGCATATTCAGCTGCATTAGCTTAAACCGGTTGTCTATTGTATTTTATCGGTTTAACATTGTTGAAGACTATTGATAATTTATTCGCATTATCTTAGTCATAATATTTCTTCTTGGGCTAGTTGAGCTCACCCTTTCTTTCACCGTTCTCTTGAGAAATGAGAATATAAATTTGGACGACGAGTGGGAAGCGAGTGATGGTCCTCGAAGATAGCATTAGTAGTCCTCACTATTCTGTGAAATAGTGTGATAATAATTGTAATGAGGACTCCTTTTTGAGTTTGTATAATATCTAGTAGACGATATTTGTTTTAAACTCACGCTTTATGTCGTATTGTACATACGCAGTTATGTTAGTAAGTTGTATTTAAATTACAGACCATGTAAGTGGCGACCCAAGATGGGTGATGTATCCCTAATTTTGGGGCGTCACGGTTAATATCGAGCTTAGGATATGATCCTGGCTAAGATGTGAGAATAATACTAGGAGGGAGAGACAGGGAATACCTTCGCTAGTATGACTACCTAAGTTTATGTCTTTATTTTGGTTTCGAAAGATAGGGATAATTTATAACATGTCAATTAACCTTTTGTTTTGTGGCGATGTCTGAAAATGACATCTTAGAATGTTGAGAATAGCAATGGAGCGCAGCGCGATCGTTGATTCACCACATATCAATAATCGAGATAATGTGCATCGAGAGGCGACAATCCTCACGTAAAACAACAACACCGACCAAATGATGAATGATCAAATGTTCAGAGGCTTTATGCAATTTATGCAACAAAGAAAGTAGAGCGACTCTGTCCAAAAACGTAGGTGAAAACACGGAAAACTCTCGGCGGTCACCGCTAAACAATTCAAGGAGCCGGGACCACCGGAGTTTAAGGGAGAGCCAAAACCACTTCTCATGGAAGCATGGATAAAATAGATTACCAAGATATTTGATGTCTTGGGATGCTCCGAGGAGCAAAAGGTTCCTTTGTCGCCTTTATGTTGCGCGGAGAGCGGATTCTTGGTGGGAATCGGAAACGTACTCAACTTCTTTGTGGATGAAGATATCTTGGGAGAAGTTCCAGAGGCATTCAACGACAAATACTTTCACGAAAGTATTCGCCATACGTGAAGGAGGTGGAATTTATCAAGTTGGAACAAAACAATATGACCGTAATCGCAATCACGAGACAAAATTTGCGGAGTTATCACGGTTTAAGTCCCCACTTGGTGGATAATGAAGAGAGAATGGCGCGAATATTTTTAAGAGGTTTAAAGTCGGGAGATACGTCGACATCTTATTTCTCATAAACTGTGTTTGTATTCAGATGTTGTAAATAGGGCTCATATAAGACCCCTAATTTTATGAAATAAAAGTATTCAATTTTTCTTATAATTACTATTCAAGAAATGGTTAAATTGATAAAAGTTAAAGTTAAGGGTGATATATGAATTTTTTCAAAATACATGTTGGTTATAAAATATTCATTGTTGTCGGGAATATTCGTTTGGTCGTGGAATATTCTTTTACGTCGGGAATATTAAATGCGACAACGCAGATCATTTGTGGGCCCCATAACAAAATAAGCTGTCGAATGAAGAAAAAACGACAAGTTTGAGTTTTATAAATAACGACGTAGTTATTCTTGTTAACACTTTGTTGGAATACCCGGTTGGTAAAATAAAGTAATACGCGCGTGTTACACACGAAAGCACGGTATTACAAATATTTTTGAATTATTGATTCTTACGTAAGAAGGCACTACTCAATAATTGTTACATTAATTCTTTATTCAATATTTTATTTTATTGATTCAATAATTGCTTTGCGTTGATATTTTATATTATTGTTGTTTCATAATTATCAACGCATGATATTTCTCATTATCGGATCAATAATTCATATTATTTGAATAATATTATTAGATAGCATTATTGGCAATGTCTAGAAAGTTACATCAAGGAGAGGTTTGGTCACCTAATTGCTTGCGGCTAGTAAGAGAAATCCTTATTGGAAAGCCCTCTTCCTCGAACCTTTGGTTGTCATTATTGTGATTCTGTAATATTATTTGTGAATAATTATTTATTGATTTATATGATAAAAAAATATTTATTTGATGTGGATATAAATGATGGATTTATTTATGTATTTATAAGTGAAGGAATTAATGATGAGGTGTTTTATCAAGATTTGTCGAATGGAGAACAAAATATGGGATTTTCGGAAAAATTAGTTTATTACTTGATTTTGTAAAATCCATAACTCTTTAATGTATAATGAGTTAAGAGATGAGCCATATATCAAAAGAAAGCCCTAGAAGTAAGCTAATCAGAGAAATTTGAATCACCCAAAAATTCTTTGTAGATATTTCGTGGTGAAATTTTGAATGAAACTAGTCCAAGGACTAATAGTCCGAAAAATCGATGTTCTTGACTATATTGCGTGAGTTATAAATTTTGATCCGACCGTTGGATCGTTGTAATTTTTGGATATGTTATACATATATAAGTTGAGTATATGTCCACAAATTTTGAACCGTTAAAATGTAACGTATGATTTGTTATGAATTTTAAGAGGTAACTGATTCGAAAATTAGGTTTTGGTGGAAAATTCTAGAATTGAGTGGGCCCCACTCTTGGTTGTTGGGGAAGATGGCTGATTTTGGGTGGGTGGAATAGTAGCGAGTGTAAAGCCATCAAAGTTGCGAGTTAAGTCCGCTTGACGTCTTAACATTTTCCTATAAATAGAGGGCTAAGTTAGAATTGAAAATCACACCGTAATTCATAAGTTTTCTCTTTTCTCTCTAGATTATCGAGTGTATTTTGTGAGTATTTAGATACTTGGTGAGTTGTTATTCATCGCAGGCAAGTTTCCTTCAAATAATCATATCCGATATCCAATCGGGAAGTCTTTTGCTTTTTTTGAGGTAAGGGATAGTAAGGGATATTAAGGGATGTTATATTCTTCATAATAATGTTATTCTTTCAATATCATTATATTTGAAATATTGGTATGGATTTTATTATGGAATTTCTACCTTTTTGAGTCGGGGTTACTTAATCACGTATCGACCTTATTCATATATACGATATTACTTATTTATATATATGACATTATTTACGATATGACATTATTTACGACATTATTTAGTACTATTCACGATTACTATTCATGATTTAATATTCACTTAATTACTATTCATGAGTTACTATTCACGAGTTACTATTCACGAGTTACTATTCACGAGTTACTTTTATTCACGAGTTACTATTCATGAGTTACTATTCACGAGTTACTATTCATGAGTTACTATTCACGAGTTACTATTCATGAGTTCTTATTCACGAGTTACTATTCACGAGTTACTATTCACGGTACTATTCACAATAAAATTGGTTTCTTTTTCCTCGACCAAATTATCGTTGATTTATGAATCTTACTCTTGAAATTAAAACCATGTTTTGATTATATTATTTTTATATAACATTCTTATAACCCTAATGATGATATTTCTCTTTGACTTGAGTGTAAAGATGGGTAGATTATTGGTATGATCGTGACCATAGGTTCTCTTTTGGCCATGAGTGCAAAAGTTGAATTGTTGGTTGTACGATGATCATGACCATTGAATTTATAATTGAATATTTTTAGCTTAAGTGCAAAGGTGGATTGATCAACATGGTTATAATTATTGTTATATAACTTCGAAATGATTATGTATTTCTTTGATATATGAATATCTTTGGCTCGTTGTGCAAAGATGACTGTTGTTGAATATCTTTGCTTTGTGGTGCAAAGATGAATTATTGATGAATATCTTTGGCTCGTAATGCAAAGATGACTTTTGTTGTTGAATATCTTTAATTTGTAGTGCAAAGATGAATTATTGATGAATATCTTTGGCTCGTGTCTGCAAAGATGACTGTTTGTTGAATATCTTTAAATTTGTAGTGCAAAGATGAATTATTGATGAATATCTTTGGCTCGTAATGCAAAGATGACCATTTATTGAATATCTTTAGCAGTAGTGCAAAGATGAATTATTGATGAATATCTTTGGCTCGTAATGCAAAGATGACTGTTGTTGAATATCTTTAGCTTTTGTAGTGTAAAGATGAATCATTGATGAATATCTTTGGCCATGGTGCAAAGATGAATTTATTAGTATGATTATGAATGAGGAACTGTGATTTGGTATAACCATGATCTTTGATGTTTCGTAAAGACAAGTGATGAAAATTATCTTTGTCTTGGATGAGGAAAGGAATTTAGAACTACAATTACGATTATGAGTTATACACGTGATTGTGGATGAGAATTGTTGATTGATGTTACGGATAAAACATTGTTGGTGGATTTTTAACATGGAGAAAACAATAGACTTTATAGTCTATTCGACTCTTCTAATGGATTGCTCATTCAACTGCAACTATGGTTGAAAAGTTTTATCATCTACCATATGTTCTAAATCTACGATTTATTCTTGATGAAGACTATTGATAATTTATTTATCTTTAGTCATAATATTCTTTATCGAGCTAGTTGTGCTCACCCTTTTGTTTCACAATTCCTTCGTAATAAAAGTGTAGCCGGGTCGAACGGGGGATAAGCGAGGAATAGAGTGGTGGTCTATAGTTGTTGAGGTGAGGTGAATTTAACTTTGGAAGGGTGTTTTGTCACTACCATACAAGATGTCTAATGACATACAAACTCGTGTTATCATAAAGACGAGGATGTGCACATCCACTTGCTTTGAGTATATTTACAAGCACTACCTATATAATCTTGGTGTTTGTTTGGAGTATAATACCCAATTAGAGACAATGGAGATAATGATATGTCAAGAGAAGACTCACCATTGGGAAGAATATGATAGTAATCTTCTCGCTTTTCTTTTCGGGTCTATTAATCAACCAAGGATAATTACGTGGCCATATGATATCTACCATAACCTAAAAGCATGGCCTCCCATGTACGAAGGTTTTTCTTGAGCACTTCCCAAAGATTCTAATTTCTAAAATGCAGGTTTTGACTATACCTTTATGTAAGGTGTCATTGTGACGTCTTCTGATTGGTATATATTTGTATCCAAACTCACAAAGATATATGTGTTGTTGTATTTTGCACGAAAATTGTTGTAATAAAGTTGTAGTTGTTTTTCGTACCATGTATTTGGCGACTCAGAATGGGTTGGATGGAATGGACCTATTTTGGGGTCGTTACAGCTCAGTTAGTGGAACGCGATAATGAGTCAACACTGACTAAAAGAGAGCAAATTAAGCAAAATTATAATACCAAATGAGAGTAGTCATCGAAGCTATGACAACAAGCGTGGAGGGAATCAATAGGCGGATATGGTAACCACTTGGTGGTAATCGGGCCAAAATAATAAGAATGGACATTTCAAGAAACGGAGATTCAACAATGGTGGAAAGACGTCGGACCAAAGACCCATTGTTAAGGAAGGAGAAAGACCACCTATCATATGCTTCAAATGCGGAGGAGAGGGACACATCGATCAAATCTGCGCCATGTCAGTCAAAACATGTTATAATTGTGGAAGAGAAGGTCACTTAGCTCGATTTTGTCATTTCATCAAGACAAATTCAATTAGGATGGAGGCACCAAAGGCCATCTCGGAAAATTCAAAACCAGTAGTCTGAGGAGGCGTTTGTTGTGACCTCCCAAAGAGCAAGGAATCCGAATGAGGTCATCACGGGTAAGCTTATCATAAACTCTAATGAAGTCTATACTTTATTTGATACCGGTTCTACCCATTCTTTTATTTCTCCTACTTGCGCTCATCGATTAAATTTGACTCCGGAGAAATTAGACTTTGACTTATCTGTGGAAACTCCGTTGGGAGAAACCTTCATTACATCCACTGTTTATAAGTCTTGTTTGGTTCAAATCGGTACCCTCACATTACCTGTTGATCTTATTTCATTAAAAATACTTGCATTTGACGTGATTCTAGGGATTGATTGGTTAACTACTTATCATGCAAAAATTGATTGTTTTCGTAAGGTTGTTAGCTTTCATATTCCTAATCAACCTATTATGCGAATTCAAACGACCAAACCATTAAAATCAATCACGGTCATCTCAAGCCATAAAGCTATTCGTTTATTGAAAAACGGATGTCAAGCTTTCTTAGCTCATGTCACAGATTTAAATAAAAATACGTCAATTTTAAACGATATTCCTATTGTTAATAAATTTCCTGACGTATTCCCCGAAGAACTTCCTGGCCTACCCCCAGAGCGTGAAATTGAATTTTGTATCGACCTTGAACCCGGTACAAAACCTATTTCCAAAGCCCCATATCGAATGGCTCCTATTGAACTTCAGGAGTTAAAGACCCAACCGCAGAATTGTTAGACATTGGCTTTATTCATCCTAGTACTTCTCCTTGGGGTGCTCTCTGTTCTATTCGTGAAGAAGAAAGATGGGAGTATGCGACTTTGTATTGATTATCGGGAGTTGAATCATGTCACCATCAAAATAGGTATCCATTGCCACGTATTGATGACTGTTTGACCAATTGCAAGGAGCCAAATTCTTTTCAAAGATTGATCTTCGCTCTGATATCACCAATTGAAGATTAGAACCTCGACATTCCAAAGACGCCGTAACTCCCAAGACGGGCATTATGAATTCCTAGTCATGTCCTTTGGATTGACTAATGCTCCTTTGCCTTCATGGATATGATGAACCGAGTATTCAAGGAATATTTAGATCACTTTGTGGTCGTCTTTATTGATGACATCCTTATTTATTCCAAAAGCCGTGAAGATCATGAAAGAACACTTGAGGTCGACACTCCAAAAGCTTCGTGAATATAAGCTTTATGCCAAGTTGAAGAAATGCGAGTTCGGCTTGAAGAAGTAGCATTCCTTGGGCACGCGGTATCAAGTCATGGAATATCTGTTGACCCAAAGAAAGATCAAGCTATTCAAAGTCGGGAACAACCTAAATCGATGACCAAGTCGTAGCTTTCTCGGTTTAATTTGGTTATTATCGGAGATTCGTGGAAGGATTTTCTCGAATCGCTACTCCATCGACTCAAATTGGTGACTCGGAAGATACAAAGTTCGGTTGGAGCGAGGAATGTGAGAATAGTTTTCAAGAACTCAAGAGACTTATTTCATTTCACCTGCTCGATAATACCATCCGGCTCTTGAGGATTTGTCATCTCTGATGATGCTTCTGCAAAGGGTTGGGATGTGTTCTTATGCAACATGGAAAAGTTATAGCCTATGCCTCGCGACAACTCAAAGAATATGAGAGGAATTATCCTACTCATGATCTAGAGTTGACAAATTTGTTGTCTTCTGCACTTAAAATTTGGAGGCATTACTTGTATGGGGAGAAAGTGGAGATCTTTACTGGATCATAAAAGCCTCAAATATTTCTTCACTCAAAAGGAACTCAACATGCGACAACGACGTTGGCTTGAATCGCTGAAAGATTATGATCATACCATCCAATACCATCCTGAAAAAGCGAACGTGGTAAATTGACGATCGAGTAGAAAATCATATGCAAGTACGAAAGTGCGATATTGTCAACGCAAAGGCCCATTTTGTGTGACTTGCAAAGGATGGAGATAGAGTTAAAGACTCAGAGGACGCGTGTGATGATAGTGAGTATACGAGTAGAACCGACTTTAATCGATAAAGTTAAAGTCGCTTTCAAGCTGCACACAGCCGATGCGTATGAGGAAAAAAAGTGCAAGAAGGTGCTATCGCCGAAGCAAGAATCGATGAAGAAGGAATACTTCGAGTCAACTCCAGACTTTGTGTTCCTAACGACCCTGATTTAAAGTATAATATCATGATGGAGGCGCACAACACACCATTTGCAATCCATCCTGGGAGTACCAAAATGTATCATGATATTCATCATACATTTTGGTGGAGCAATATGAAGAGAGAGATAGCGCTGTTTATCTCAAGGTGTCTAACTTGTCAACGAGTTAAAGCGGAGCATCAAGTACCAAAAGGTCCATCAGAACCACTTGAAATTCCGTAATGGAAGTGGGAGCACATTACCATGGATTTCAAGCACGGCCTTCCTAAGGTTTCTCAAGGCATTGATGCGATTTGGGTCATTGTTGATAGATTGACCAAGTCTGCTCATTTCTTACCGATACGAGAAACTTATACACTTGAACGTCTTGCTCGTATGTACATAAACGAGATTGTAAGACTGCATGGTATGCCGGTATCCATAGTTTCTGATCGAGACCCAAGATTCACTTCACGATTTTGGGTTAGTTTGCAAAAAAAGCTATGGGCACGACTTTCACGATTTAGCTTCGGCATATCATCCTCGATTTTACCGGACAATTGGAGAGGACTATTCAAACTCTTGAAGATCTATTAAGACTCGTGGTCCTTGATTTCAAGGGAGTTGGGACAAGTTCTTACCATCGGTGGAGTTTTCCTACAACAACAGCTTATCAAGCAAGTATTGGCATGGCTCCATTCAAGCGTTGTATGGAAGAAAGTGTCGTTCTCCAAGATCTTTGGGATGAGGTGGGTGAAGCAACGTTGTTGGGACCGGAGTTGGTACGTATGACTACTAAAAAGATTCAAACGATCCGACAACGTATATAAAAACCTCACAAAAATCGATAAAAGAGTTATCTTGATCTTCATCGAAAGGACGTGGAATTCGATATAGAGATCATGTGTTGTTAAGAGTCGCTCCATGGAAAGGAGTTACAAGATTTGGAAAGAGAGGAAAACTTAACCCTCGATTCATCGGTCCATTTTAATCCTCGATCGAGTAGGAACTGTGGCCTATAGACTCGCTTTTTTACTGCCAAATATGTCTCGTGTTCATAACGCTTTTTCACATATCTATGTTACGTAAATATGTGAAAGACCCGAACCATATTATTGAGTTAGAACCCATTTAAATAATGGAAGATTTGACGTATGAAGAGGTTCCTGCTTCAAATTTTGATAAGAAGGAACATATTCTACGCTCCAAGGTTATACCTCAAGTCAAAGTTTTGTGGAGGAACCACGATGTTGAGGAAATGACTTGGGAGTTAGAATCAAATGAAATCAAGGTATCCTTACCTCTTCAACATACCGTGTATCGCATTCTAATTTCGAGGGCGAAAATTTCATAAGAAGGGGAGGTTGTAAGACCCTCACTTTTTATAAATAAAGATGAATTTTTCTATAAATATTATTTTTGAATATTATGGAATAAATTTGATATAATGTTATAGTTGTGGGTAATATTTATAAATTTTGCAAAGTATGCAAGTTGTTATAAAATATTCGCTTAGCCTGGAATATTCTTTTTGTTAGGGAATATTCGTGCACAATGGCTCAATCATTGGTGGACTCCACAACAAAATTATTATCTGGATTGAGAAAACGATAAAAAAATATTTTATAAAAATAACGGGGGAGGTGTTACTGTTAAAACTGCTTGAACTACCCTATGGTAAAAGTACGATGAATACGCGTAGAAGTTACATAAGAAGCACACGGATTGATTATCGATGCTTACGTGAGAAGTCACTCACCTTTATGCTCAATTATTACTACAAAGAATTCTTGCATCATATCTCTTATATTATTGATTCAATTATTGTCACAAGATCATCCGTATAATATGTTATAGTATTAAATCAATAATTGAGACGACAAGTTATAAATGATTAATAATTGTTGAAAGATTAAATATGTGTTGATGAAAAAAAAAATGATTTGTGGTAAGTTTGATTATTTTATGGGGGCCTCATATGTCATCATCTAAGAGTCTCTTCAATCAATAGTAATTACCTTCATCAATAGTAATTACCCTTGTGAATAGTATTTACCTTTATCAATAGTAATTATCTTCGTCAATAGTAATTACCCTTATGAATAGTATTTACCTTCACATCAATAGTATTTACCTTCGATAATAGTAATTACCTTTACCGACGTCAAACCACTTGTCATTTCACATTACAAAAGGCCGAACCACTTGTCGTTTCACATTACAAAGGCCAAACCAATTCGTTAAGCCACTTGCCTTTTCACACTAAGTGCTAAGCTAGAAATCTTCTATAAATAGAGGCCTAGGGCTTCATTATTTTTCACTTAATTCATTCAAGCTATAGAGAGAAAAGTATAGAGAGAATAAGAGAAAAGAAGAAGAGTATTTTGTTACTACACCGCCTTTGCGATTCAATCTCCTACCAAATATAAGGGGTGTTATTCTTCTTATTCATGAAGAGAACTGTTTGTTATTCCATTGCTTATTATTCTCATTGGAATAACCTCAGATACGTGGTTTACCCTATACTTGGTGACATTCTTCTATTATTCTCGCTGGAACATCCTGCTCATGTGTTTTACACCGACACGGGTTCCGCTTTTTTATTATTATTCTGCTTGGAACATCCTGCTCACATGTGTTTTACACCTTACCGGGTTCCGCTCTTTATTATTATTCTCGCTGGAACATCCTGTCTCATGTTTTTACACCGACTGGTTCCGCCTCTTTATTCTTATTCTCGCTGGAACATCCTGTCTGCATGTGTTTCTACGCCTTACCTAGTTCCATTCTTTATTATTCTTTGGAACATCCTGTCTGCATGCGTTTCTGGCGCCGACCGGTTCCGTTATTTATTATTCTCGTTGGAATAACCTTCTGTAAGCGATCGCATCGCATGCATGGTGATTTCTTTTGTTATTCTATTCTTTATTATACCCAAATGGTTAAAAATTTGACTTGTATACTCCATGAAATTAGTGGAATATCCTCGATATTTGCGTTTCATCCAAAGATCTTTCATGAAAATATTCTTCCGATCATTCTTGAATTTTACTCTACACAACAAGATTGCGTGTTGATAATTTGGACGTTAAAAATTCTGGATAAAATAATTCTTGAACTTGTTTTATTGAATTCTTATATCATTGTCATCATCCTCATGTTTATATTTTTTTAAAGTCATCTCGTGGCTGTAGGTATAGATGGACTTGGTATGATTATGACCGAGACTATTCTTGTAATCACGGCACCGTAATGTTACAAATGATGTGGTAAAAATCCTCGATGGTCAGTAGTGCATTGATGGATGGTTGTTGGCATGATCATGACCATTAATGAATACACAAATATTCTTGGCCCGTAGTGCATGAATAATTGTGGTCGGATACTAAAGAATATCCTCGGCCAGTAGTGCGAGGGGTGATTCGATGATGTGGAATATTTATTAAAGTGAGTCTCAAATATAACAAAGGATGATGAAAACCTTTTAAAACCTAAAAGATAGTAGACTTTATTTTCTACTTGACTCTTTTAATGGATTGATATTCACTTGCAGCTTAAACCGGTTTGTTCATTGTATTTTATCGCTTTAACATTGTTGAAGACTATTGATAATTTATTCGCATTATCTTAGTCATAATATTTCTTCTTGGGCTAGTTGAGCTCACCCTTTCTTTCACTTCTTCTCTTGAAATGAGAATATACCGTTGACGACGCCTGGGAAACGAGTGATGGTCCTCAAGATAGCATTAGTAGTCCTCACTATTATTCGTGAAATAGTGTGATAATAATTGTAATGAGGACTCCTTTTTGAGTTTGTATAATATCTAGTAGATTTATATTTGTTTTTAAACTCACGCTTTATGTCGTATTGTACACGACAGTTATGTTAGTAAGTTGTATTTAAATTCTGTACCATGTAAGTGGCGACCCAAGATGGGTGATGTATCCCTAATTTTGGGGGCGTCACACCTTTTGGCACTTGATGCTCCGCCTTGACTCGTTGACAAGTTAGACACCTTGAGATAAACCCCGCTATCTCTCTCTTTATATTGCTCCACCAAAATGTATGTCGAAGATCACGATACATTTTGGTACTTCCAAGATGGATTACAAACGGTGTGTTGTGCGCCTCCATCATGATTTTATACTGTAACTCAGGGTCGTTAGGAACACAAAGTCCAGAGTTGACCGAAGTATTCCTTCATCATCGATTCTTACTTCCTAGATAAAGACCTTCTTGTATTTTCTTTCTCATACGATCACCTCCAGTGTCGTAAATTGAGCGGCTTTAACCTTATCGATTAAAGCTCTGCTCTACTCAGATATTCACCATCATCACGTGGGTCCTCGGAGTCTTTATCTCTATCTCCATCCTTTGCAAGTCATACAAAATGGGACTTTGCGTTGACAATATCGCACTCGCACTCGTGAGATATGATCTTCTACTTAATGTGTCACCTACCACGCTCGCTTTTCCAAGATGGTTTTGGATGGTATGATCATAATCTTTCAATGATTCAAGCCAACGTCATTGCCGTCATGTTGAGTTCCTTTTGAGTGAAGAAATATTTGAGGCTTTTATGATCCGTAAAGATCTCCACTTTCTCCCATACAAATAATGCCTCCAAATCTTTAGTGCAAAACGATCACGCTAACTCTAGATCATGAGTAGGATAATTCCTCTCATATTCTTTGAGTTGTCGTGAGGCATAGGCTATGACTTTCCCATGTTGCATGAGAACACAACCTAACCCTTTGCCCGAAGCATCACTGTAGATGACAAATCCCTCCGATCCAGATGGTATTGTCAGAACAGGTGCTGAAATGAGTCTCCTCTTGAGTTCTTGAAAACTCTTCTCACATTCCTCGCTCCAACCGAATTTTGTATCTTTCCGAGTTAGCTGAGTTAAGGGAGTAGCGATTTGAAAAAACCCTTCTACGAATCTCCGATAATAACCAGCTAAGCCGAGAAAGCTACGTACTTCGGTCACTGATTTAGGTTACTCCCAGCTTTCAATAGCTTCAATCTTCGCTGGGTCAACAGATATTCCATGACTTGACACCACGTGCCCAAGAAATGCTACTTCCTCAAGCCAGAACTCGCATTTCTTCAACTTAGCATAAAGCTTATATTCACGAAGCTTTTAGAGTATCAGCCTCAAGTGTTGCTCATGATCTTCACGACTTTTGGAATAAATAAGGATGTCATTAATGAAGACGACCACAAAGTGATCCAAATATTCCTTGAATACTCGATTCATCATATCTATGAAGGCAGCAGGAGCATTAGTCAATCCAAAAGACATGACTAGGAATTCATAATGCCCGTCTTGAGTTAAAGCGCCTTTGAATGTCATCTGTTCTAATCTTCAATTGGTGATAACTGGAACGAAGATCAATCTTTGAAAAGAATTTGGCTCCTTGTGAATCGGGTCAAACAAAATCATAAATACATGGCAATGAGTACTTATTTTTGATGGTGACATGGTTCAACTCCCGATAATCAATACAAAGTCGCATACTCCCATCTTTCACGAAAAGAACAGGAGCACCCCAAGGAGACGTACTAGGACGAATGAAACCGATGTCTAACAATTCCTACAGTTGGGTCTTTAAATCCTGAAGTTCAATAGGATCCATTCGATATGGGGCTTTGGAAATAGGTTTTATACCGGGTTCAAGGTCGATACAAAATTCAATTTCACGCTCTGGGGTAGGCCAGGAAGTTCTTCAGAAAATACGTCAGGAAATTCATTAACAATAGAAATATCATTCAAAACTGAAGTATTTTTATTTAGATCCGTGACATGAGCTAAGAAAGTTTGACATCCGTTTTTCAATAAACGAATAACTTTATGGCTTGAGATGATAGTGATTGATTTTAATGGTTTGGTTGCTTGAATTTGCATAATAGGTTGGTTAGGAATATGAAAGCTAACAACCTTACGAAAATAATCAATTTTTTACATGATGAGTAGTTAACCGATCAATCCTCAAATCACGTCAAATGCAAGTATTTTCAATGAAATAAGATCGACAGGTAATGTGAGGGTACCGATTTGAACTAAACAAGACTTATAAACAGTGGATGTAATGAAGGTTTCTCCCAATGGAGTTTCAACAGATAAGTTAAAGTCCAATTTCTCCGGAGTCAAATTTAAACTTTAAGCGCAGGTAGGAGAAATAAAAGAATGGGTAGAATCGGTATCAAATAAGGTATAGACTTCGAGTTTATGATAAGCTTACCCGTGATGACCTTGTTAGGGTTCCTTGCTTTCTGAGAGGTCACAACAAACGCTCTCCCTTGCATTACCGGCTTTGACTTTTCTGGGACGGCCTTTGGTGCCTCTATCCTAGCTGAACTTATCTTCGGTGAACGACAAAATCAGGCTAGGTGACCTTCTCTTCCATAATTATAACATGCTTTGGACGACATCGCGCAGTTTGGACTAATGTGTCCCTCCCCTCCACATTTGAAGCATATAATAGGTGGTCGTTCTTCTTCCTTCACAACGGGTGCTGGTGCTGACGTCTTTCCATCATTGTTGAATCTCCTCTTCTTGAAATGTCCATTCTTATTATTTTGGCCCTGATTACCACCGAAGTGGTTACCATTTCTGGCATGCTAATTCCCTCCACGCTTGTTGTCACTGTGACGCCCCCAAAATAGGTATACACAACACCCATTCTGAGTCGCCAAATACATGGTACAAGAAGCAAACTACAACTTCAATAATACAAATGTCGTGTGAAATACGACAATATATATTAATGAGTTTAAATACAAATATTATCTTCTAGACAATATCTATACTCAAATAAATCCTCATCACATTTATTGATACATTATTTTACAAAATGGTGAGGACTACTAAACAACTCTCTCTAGAACCTTCATTCCATACCCCGACTAAGTACTCGCTACATTCTCGCCTCCCCGAGAAGAAAAATGGAACAACAAGGAAAAGGGTGAGCTCAACTAGCCCAAGAAAGAATATTATGACTAAGATAATATACAACAAATTATCGTTAGTCTCCAACAGGAAAAAATCGATAGAATACAATAGACAACAAGTTTCGATCAATATTCGCAATGAAATAATAATTCAATTCATGTAAGAGTTACGTAGAGAATGAAATCTACTATAATCTATGAATTTAACAGTCCATCATCAATATTTTATCCTCAGAACATCAATCAATATTCATCTCAAATCAAATATTCATCTTTGCACTACAGCCAAAGATATTCATCAATCCATTATGTTTCATCTCAACACTGCTCATCTTTGCACTAAAGGCCAAAGATATTCACTCACCCATTCATGTTCATTTAAACACCGCTCATCTTTGCACTACAAAAAGCCAAAGATATTCTTTAGAAATCATTCATCTTTGCACTACACGCCAAAGATATTCAATAATATCATCATTTAAGACCGAGGATGATGAAAATATTTTTAAAGAACGAATCCAAAGAAACAAAATGACAAGGATTAAGGATTAAGGATTCGTACTTTGTTTTATCCATGTCCAACAATACCTCAAAAATAATCATAGTGGTGTAAAATTCAAGAATGATCAAAATACATGGATATAATCAAAGTTTAGTATCCAAAATAGATATTTTGGACGAAAAGAAGAAATTTTATTTTTCGATGAATAGTGCCATATACGTGAATAAAGGTCAGATATCGTGAATAGTCTTAGATACGTGAATAAGTAACTCGACACCAAAAGATAGAAATTCCACAAAAAACATTTTCACGCTTACATGAATAGTACTCGTGAATAAGAACTCGTGAATAGTAACTCATGAATAGTAACTCGTGAATAGTAACTCATGAATAAGTAACCCCACATGAAAAAGTTCCAAATTTGATAAAACTTCAGATCAATATTTCAAAGATAATGATATTGAAGAAATAATATCATTACGAAAAAAAATAATATCCCTTACCTCAAAGAATCGATGCTTTTCCTAAGGAAAGGCTCAAGTGATGTTGAATGAAACTTATAATCGAACAACAACTCTCAAAGTATCTAAATACTCACAAAATACGCCAATAATATAGAGAGAAAGAGAGAAAACTTTGTTTCGGTGTGATTTTCAATTCTAACTTAGCCCTCTATTTATAGGAAAATGTTAAATTTCACCAAGGCGGACTTGACCCGCTACCGATGGCTTTACTCGCTACTATTGCCACCCACCACATTTAAAATAAAATTCAGCACATTTCTTCACCAACCACAAGTGGGGCCCACTCAATTCTAGAATTTTCCACCAAAATCAATTATAAACCTAATTTCCGAATCCGACACCTCTTAAAATTCACAACAAATCATTCGTGCATTTTTAATGGTTCAAAATTTGTTGACATATACTCAACTTATGTATGTATAACATACCCAAAAATTACCACAATCTAACTACTTGATTAAAAATTATAACCCCGCAATATATCTCAAAACCCCGATTTGATTTTTAATACCTCCAATCCGATAAAATACTGATAAAACACCTCAACAATAATTTCTTCATTTATAACCACATAAATAAATCCATCATTTATATCCACATAAAATAAATATTTCTTTATCATATGAATCAATAATTAATTATTCACAAATAATATTACGTAATCACAATTATGACAACCAGCCGCTCCTGTGAAAGAGGGGCTTTCCGATAAGGATTTCTCCTTATCGGCGCCGCAAGAATTAGGTGACCAAACCTCTCCTCGATGTAACTTTCTAGACATTGCCAATAATGCTATCTAATAATATTATTCAAATAATATGAATTATTGATCCGATAATGGAGATAATGTGCAAAGGACAATTATTGAACAACAATAATATAAAATATCAACACAAAGAATTATTGAATCAATAAAATAAAATATTGAATAAGAATTCATCGTGAAAATTATTGAGTAGTGCCTTCTTACGTAAGGATCAATAATTCAACAATACTTCGCAATAATACCGTGCTATTCATCGCAACCACGCCAGACATCAGTATTTTAACCACCGGGTTCCAACAAATTCTTAATTCTGTAATAACTACGCCAAGTTATTTTTAACCAACTTATATTTGTCGCTTTCTTCATCCAATCGCTTTCACATGGGGCCACACATGGTCGCTACTGGTTGCATTTAATATTCTCCGACAAAGATCTTAATATTCCACGACCAAACGAATATTCCCCGACAAAAATGAATATTTTATAACCACTTGCTTATTTTGAAATATTTATGTATTTAACCCTTAACTATCCACATTAATCAAATCAACCCTTACTATTTCAAAATAATAAATAAAGGAAATTCCTTTTTATTTAAAAAATTTCTGGTCTTACAACCTCCCTCCTTATGAAATTTCGTCCTCGAAATCGACGTACGATACTAGTGTTTCGAAAAGGTGAGGATACCTCGCTTTCATTTCCGCTTTCAATTCCTGTGTCATTTCTCTATAAAGATGATTCCTCCACAAAACTTTAACTTGTGGTATGACCTTTCATGCGTAGGGACATGCTCCTTCCTATCCAAGATCTTGATAGTACCTCCTCATACGCTAAGTCTTCTACTATCTCGTCCGGCTCTAACTCTATAACGTGGTTCGGGTCTTTCACATATTTACTGGCACCGATATGTGAAACACATTATGAACACGAGACATACTTTGAGGTAACGCGAGTCTATAGGCTACATTTCCTACTCGGCCAAGAATTTGAAATGGACCAATAAATCGTGGATCGAGCTTTCCTCTCTTTCAAATCTTGTAACTCCTTCCATGGAGCAACTCGCAACAATACATGATCCCCACATTAAATTCCACGTCCTTTCGATGAAGATCCGCATAACTTTTTTGTCGATCTTGTGCCGCTTTGTATACGCTGTCGAATCATTTGGATCTTTTCAAAGAGTCATACGTCTTAACTCGGGTCCCAATAATGTTGCTTCACCCACCTCATCCCAACATATCGAGAACGACATTTTCGGCCCATATAATGCTTCAATGGAGCCACACCTATACTTGCTCGATAATCGTTGTTGTAGGAGAATTCCACCAATGGTAAATACTTATCCTAACCGCCTTGAAGTCTAGGACACGTAGTCTTAATAAATCTTCAAGAGTTTGAATAGTCCTCTCGATTGTCCGTCCGCTTTGGGATGGTATGCCAACTAAATCGCAAATCTGCGCTCATAGCTTTTTGCAAGCTAACCCAAAATCTTGAAGTGAATCTTGGGTCACGATCCAAAACTATGGATACAGGCATGCCATGCAACCTCACAATCTCATTTACGTACATACTAGCAAGACGCTCAAGGAATAAGTCTCCAGACGGCAAGAAATGAGCAGATTTGGTTAATCTATCAACAATAACCCAAATAGCATTGATGCCTTGAGAAACCGTAGGAAGACCCGTAAATCGAAATCCATGGTAATGTGTTCCCACTTCCATTCCTAATCTCAAGTGGTTGCAACGGACCCTTAGGTACTAGATGCTCCGCCTTTACACGCCGACAAGTTAAACACATTGATATAAACTTTGCAATCTCTCTCTTCATATTGTTCCACCAAAATGTATGTCAAGATCACGATACATTTTAGTACTTCCAAGATGGATTGCAAATGGTGTATCGTGTGCCTCCATCATAATCTTGTACTTCAAATCGTAGTCGTTAGAACACAAAGTCTAGAGTGGACTCAAGTATTCCTTCTTCATCAATTCTCGCTTCCTAATAGCTCCTTCTTGTACTTTCTTCTTCATACGCATCATCCGGATCTGGGGGGCTCGAAGCAACCTTAACTTTTTCTATTAAAGTCGGCTCTACGCGAGATACTTGACATCATCGCACTCGTTCCCGATATGATCTTCTACTCAATGCGCCACCAATACCACGCTCGCTTTTACCAGATGGTATCAATAGTGTGGTCGTAGTCTTTCAATAGCTCGAGCCAACGTCATTGCCGCATGTTGAGTTCTTTTTGAGTGAAGAAATATTTAAGGCTTTTATGATCCGAATATATCTCCACTTTCTCCCCATATAGATAGTGCCTCCATATCTTTAAGCATGGCACGATCGGGCCGCTAACTCTAGATCATGAGTAGGATAATTCCTCTCATACTCTTTTAAGTTGTCGCGAGGCATAGGCTATGACTTTCCCACGCTGCATGAGAACACATCCTAACCCTTTGCTCAAGCATCACAGAGATAACAAATCCATCCGAACCGTATGGTATTGTTAGAACAGTCAAAATAAGTCTCCTCTTAAGCTCTTGAAAACTTTCTCGCATTCTTCGCCTCCAAACGAATTTTGTATCCTTCCGATAGTTAGTCGAAGTTAATGGAGTAGCGATTCGAGAAAACCCTTCCACTTAATCTCCGATAATAACCACTAAGCCCAAAAGCTACGTGACTTGACCACCGACTTCGGTTGCTTCTAACTTTGTATTGCTTCAATCTTCACGGATCAACAGATACTCCATGTTTTGACACCATTATGCCCAAGAAATGCTACTTCCTCAAGCTAGAACTCGCATTTCTTCAATTTGGCATATAGTTGGTTTTCACGAAGCCTTTGAGTACCAAATTTCAAATGGTGCTCATGATCTTCACGGCTTTTGAATATATAAGGATGTCATCAATAAAGACAACAACGAATCGATCCAAATATTCCTTGAATACTTGGTTCATCATATCCATGAAAGCCAGCAGGAGCATTAGTTAGTCCGAAAGACACGACTAAGAATTCATAATGCCCATACCGAAGTTCAAGGCGCTTTGGAATATCCTCGCCTAATCTTCACCGATGATATCCGTAATCGAAGATCGATTTTTGAAAAGAATTGTGCCCTTGCAATCGGTCAAACAAGTCATCAATAAGAGGTAGAGGATACCTATTCTTGATGGTGACATGGTTCAATTCCGATAGTCAATACAAAAGTCGCATACTCCCGCCTTTTCTTTTTACAAATAAAACAGAGCACCCCAAGGAGATGTACTTAGATTTAATGAAACCGATGTCCAACAATTTCGTAGTTGGACCTTTAACTCTCAAGTTCAATAGAGCCATTCGATATGGGGTTTAGAAATGGGCTTTGTACCGTGTTCAAGATCAATAAAGAATTCAACTTCACGCTCGGGGTAGACCGGAAGTTCTTCGAAATACGCCGGAAAGTCAATAACAATGAATATTATTCAAATTTGACGTGTCTTTATTCAAATCCATAACATGGGCTAAGAAAGCTTGACATCCGCTTTTCAATAAACGAATAGCTTTATGATTAGATATGATAGTGATTGATTTTAATGGTTTAGTTGCTTGAATTGCATAACAACGTCAAGGTTAGGAATATGAAAACTAACAACCTTACGAAAAAACAATCAATTTTGGCATGATGAGTAGTTAACCAATCAATCCCTAAAATCACATCAAAAGCAAGTATCTTTAAAGAGATAAGGTCAATGTAAGGTGATGGTGCCAACTTGAATCAAACAAGATTTATAAACAAAGGATGTGATGAAAGTTTCTCCTAACGGAGTTTCCACAGATAGTCAAAGTCTAATTTCTCCTGAGTCAAGTTTAAACGCTGAGCACATGCAGAGAGATAAATGAATGGGTAAAGACCCTAGATTGGTAAGGTATAAACTTCGCAAGAATTTATAAATAGCTTACCCGTGATCACCTCGTTTGGGTTCTCGATTATGACTACAAATACAACAAACGCTTCTTCCCTAATCGTTGACTTTGACTTTTCGACACGATCTTTTAGTCACCGTCCCTCATTAACTAGGTTTCGCTACTGCATAATCTGATCTCGAGCGATATGTCCTTCCTTTCCACAACTATAGCATACCTTGAACTGTTGTGGGCGCTTGGACCGATATGTCCCTCTTTTCCGCATTTGTAGCATACGACCGGTGGTCGTTTCTCCTCCCTTAGAACCGATTCTTCACGCCAAGACTGCTGCCTTCACATAGTCGTTGTTAAATCTCCTCTTTTAAAATCTCCTCCCACTCGCTTCTTCTTCGCTTTTCACGACCATGATTACCACCGTAGTGGTTACCATTTCGTCCGTCTGCTTTCTTTTCTCCGCAGTTATCATTATTCTGCTGATCGCTATCTCCGTACGATCCTCGGTTATGGTCCTCACCGACCGTACTCGTTATCTCGCCTAATAATTGAGCCCTCGCTTACAACATCCGAATAAAGAGAAAGTTTATGAGAAATGAGATATCGACGACGCCGGTTTCAAACCTCTAAGAAACATCCACATATATATCGCTCCTCATTCTCCACCAAATGAGGTGCAAACTCGATAACTCGCAAACTTTGCCTCGCATCGAGACACCGCCATGTTGTTTTGCTCTAATCTGATGAACTCCACTTCTTCATATATAACGAACACTTTCGTGAAAGTATTTGTCATTAAATAGTCTCTAAAATGTCTCCCAAAACATGCCGAAAAGCGGTTTGGATGGGTACGCTTCACGCACTCCCACCAAGAGTCCGCCTCGCGCCACTTTTAATATAAGGTGGCGAATGGAACCTTCTGTTCTCCGCATCCCAAGACATCGAATATCTTGGTAATTTGCTTGACCCATGTTTCCGCCATGATCGGATCCGCTTTCCCTTAAATTCGTGGTCCCAACTCTTTGAATCGCTTGTTGTGACAACCCGTGAATTGCTATCATTTCTCCTCAGATTTTGAACACGAGTCTCCTCGTCTCGATTTTTGCATGAAACCGCAAAAACTTCTAAACATCCCCTCGCTCATCATCTCGCTCCATGGTGTTGTTCACAGGAGGAACATTGCCACTGCTGTAGACGCTCTCCTCGTTGGTGAGTACAAAAGTCTCCACGCTTCTCATTTCCATTGTTAATATTCTCACGACATTCTCAAATACCGCTATAAAACAAGGGTTAATTAAGGAAATCAATATATCACATAATATCCCTTATATAATCGACCAACTAACAAATAAGCTTAGGTAGGACACACTAGCGAAGGATTTACTCTCTCTCCTCCTAGTTCTATTCCCCGATCTCTCCGCCAGAGATCATATCCTAAGCTCCTGATACCAGCTCGACTCGACACCAACTTGTCGACACCAAGACCTCACAATGGTACTTTATCGGTTTGCCAAAGAAATCGGCGGCCCCTACGGAGAGTCACCCCATCAACAGAAGTCACCAAATGAGAGGCTCGGGGCTCTTTTTTATAAATCGATATTAACCGTGACGCCCCAAAATAGGTATACACAACACCCATTCTCGAGTCGCCAAATACATGGTACAAGAAAGCAAACTACAACTTCAATAATACAAATGTCGTGTGAAATACGACAATATATATTGTGAGTTTAAAAACAAATATTATCTTCTAGACAATATCTATACTCAAATAAATCCTCATCACATTTATTGATACATTATTTTATAAAAATGGTGAGGACTACTAAACAACTCTCTCTAGAACCTTCATTCCATACCCCGACTAGTACTGCGCTTACATTCTCGCCTCCCCGAGAAGAAAAATGGAACAACAAGGAAAAGGGTGAGCTCAACTAGCCCAAGAAAGAATATTATGACTAAGATAATATACAACAAATTATCGTTAGTCTCCAACAGGAAAAATCGATAGAATACAATAGACAACAAGTTTCGGATCAATATTCGCAATGGAAATAATAATTCATGTAAGAGTTACGTAGAGAATGAAATCTACTATAATCTATGAATTTAATAAATTCATCATCAATATTTTATCCTCAGAACATCAATCAATATTCATCTCAAATCAAATATTCATCTTTGCACTACTGTGCCAAAGATATTCATCAATCTATTATGTTCATCTCAACACTGCTCATCTTTGCACTAAAGGCCAAAGATATTCATCGACCATCATGTTCATTTAAACACCGCTCATCTTTGCACTACAGCCAAAGATATTCTTTAGAAATCATTCATCTTTGCACTACAAAAGCCAAAGATATTCAATAATATCATCATTTAAGACCGAGGATGATGAAAATATTTTAAAGAACGAATCCAAAGGAAACAAAATGACAAGGATTAAGGATTAAGGATTCGTACTTTGTTTTATCCATGTCCAACAATACCTCAAAAATAATCATAGTGGTGTAAAATTCAAGAATGATCAAAACATGGATATAATCAAAGCTAGTATCCAAAATAGATATTTTGGACGAAAAGAAGAAATTTTATTTTTCGAATAGAATAATAGTGTCAGATATCGTGAATAAAGGCCGATACGTGAATAAGAATCTCCGACACCAAAAGATAGAAATTCCACAAAAAAAATTTTTCACGCTTAATTAATAATAGTTTCGTGAATAAGAACTCGTGAATAAGTAACTCATGAATAGTAACTCGTGAATAAGAACTCATGAATAGTAACCCCGACATGAAAAAGTTCCAAATTTGATAAAACTTCAGATCAACATTTCAAAGATAATGATATCAAGAAATAATATCATTACTTAAAAAAAAATAATATCCCTTACCTCAAAGAATCAAGATTTCCGGAAGGAAAGGTCTAAGTGATGCCGAATGAAACTTGTAGATTTAACAAAGAACTCTCAAAGTATCTAAATACTCACAAAATACGCTCAATAATATAGAGAGAAAGAGAGAAAACTTGTTTCGTGTGATTTTCAATTCTAACTTAGCCTTTCTATTTATAGAAAATGTTAGCTAGCCCGTGAAGCAGACTTCGACTCGCTACCGATGGCTTTACCTCGCTACTATTGCCACCACCATATTTGAAATAAAATTCAGCACATTTCTTCACCAACCACAAGTGGGGCCCACTCAATTCTAGAATTTTCCACCAAAATCAATTATAAACCTAATTTAAATCCGACACCTCTTAAAATTCACAACAAATCATTCGTGCATTTTTAATTCGGTTCAAAATTTGTTGACATATACTCAACTTATGTATGTATAACATACCCAAAAATTACCACAATCCAACGGTTTGATTAAAAATTATAACCCCATAATATATCTCAAAAACCCGATTTGATTTTTTAATACCTCCAATCCGATAAAATACCGATAAAACACCTCAACAATAATTTCTTCATTTATAACCACATAAATAAATCCATCATTTATATCCACATAAAATAAATATTTCTTTATCATATGAATCAATAATTAATTATTCACAAATAATATTACGTAATCACAATTATGACAACCAGTGCCGCTCCTGTGAAAGAGGGGCTTTCCGATAAGGATTTCTCCTTCATCGCGCGCCAGTAATTAGGTGACCAAACCTCTCCTCGATGTAACTTTCTAGACATTGCCAATAATGCTATCTAATAATATTATTCAAATAATATGAATTATTGATCCGATAATGGAGATAATGTCAAGTGACAATTATCGAACAACAATAATATAAAATATCAACGCAAAGAATTATCAATCAATAAAATAAAATATCGAATAAGAATTCATCGTGAAAATTATTGAGTAAGGCCTTCTTACGTAAGGATCAATAATTCAACAATACTGCGTGCAATACCGTGCTCTTCGCCAACCACCACGCCAGACATCAGATTTTAACCACCGGGTATTCCAACAAATTTAATCTGAATAACTACGCTGCTATTTTTAACCAACTTATATTTGTCGCTTTCTTCATCCAATCGCTTTCACATGGGGCCCACACATGGTCGCTACTGTCATTTATTTAATATTCCCCGACAAAGCATTTAATATTCCACGACCAAACGAATATTCCCCACAAAAAATGAATATTTTATAACCACTTGCTTATTTTGAAATATTTCATGTATTTAACCCTTAACTATCCACATTAATCAAATCAACCTTTACTATTTCAAAATAATAAATAAAGGAAATTCCTTTTATTTAAAAAATTTCGGTCTTACAATCACCGTCATGACGATCCGATCGCCTCACCGGTATTATCATTTCACGCTGTTTCTTTCTTTTTGGTTGGGTTGACTCGTTATCGCTCCAATAATCGAGCCCTATTAACAACATCCTAATACAAACACGCTTTATGAGAGATAAGATATCGACGTATCTCGGGTTTCAAACCTCTTAGAAATATTCACGCTATTCTCTCCTCATTATCAACCAAATGGGATGCAAACCGACAAATTTCGGCAAACTTGGCTTTGTCTTCGCGACACTGGCCATGTTGTTTTGCTCCAGTTTAATGAACTCTACCTCTTTCATATGACAAATACTTTCGAGAAAGTACTTGTCGTTGAACAGTTCTTGAAACTTCTCCTAAGACATCTTCAGTGCGGCAGGTTGGGTACACTTTACAGATTCCCACCAATAATCTGCCTCTGCCCGCAACATGAAGGTGGCGAAGGGAACCTTTTGCTCCTTGGAGCAACCCAAGACATCAAATATCTTGTTGATCTGTTTTATCCACGTCTCCACCTTAAGAGGTTTTGGCTCTCCCAAAAACTCCGGTGGTCCCAGCTCCTCGAATCTGCTTGGCGGTGGACCGTCCGAGAGTTGCCAAGTGTTTCCACCGCATTTTGGATGGAGCCGCTCTCCGATGTTGCATAAATTGCATGAAGTCTCGTAACATTCCATCGCTCATCATTTGGTCGTTGTTGTTGTTGCATGAGGATTGTCGCCTTCTTAATGCACATTGTCCTCGGTTATTGATCCGTGAAGACTCAACGGTCTCCGTGCTCCATTGATGTTCTCAACATTCTCTTGATGCCATTTTCAAATCTTGCCACAAAACAAGGGTTAATTAATATATCACATATTATCCCTATACTCAGACCGACCAATTAAATACCAAATAAACTTAGGTAGGTCATACTAGCGAAGGAATTCCACGTCTTTCCCCTCCTAGTTCTTGTCTCACATCTTAGCCATGGATCATATCCCTAAGCTTTGATACCAACTGTGACGCCCCCAAAATAGGTATACATCACCTATCCTGAGTCGCGAAATACATGGTACATAATACAAATACAATCTTTAATATACAACAAAAGAGCTGTGAGTTTTAATTTAAATATTGTCTTCTAGACAATATCCACTCTTAGAATAAGTCCTCATTACATTTATTGGTACACTATTTAACAGAATAGTGATGACTACTAATGCTATCCTCTGGACCCGTCACTCCGTTCCCTGACTAGTCCCCGCTACGTTCTCATTTCCTGAAGAGAACAATGAAAGCAAAAGGGTGAGCTCAACTAGCCCAGTAAGAAATATTATGACTAAGATAATGCAAAATAAATTATCATTAGTCTTCAACAATGTTAAATTGATAAAATACAATAGACATCAAGTTTAACTGCAGCGGAACAAGCAATCCATTAAAAGAGTCAAGTAGAGAATAAAATCTACTATCTTTTATAATTTAAAAGGTTTTTCATTACTTTTATCGCTGGGACTCAGCTTAATAAATAATCCATATCATCGAATCACCCTCTTGCACTACTTTCTGACAAGGATATTCTTTAGTATCACGACCACAATTATCCATGCACTACGGGCCAAGGACATTCGTGTATTCATCAATGGTCATGATCATGCCAACAACTGTCCATCAATACACTACGGGCCGATGAGGACTTTTATCACATCATTTATAACATTACGGTCATGATTATACCGAATAATCCCTAGTCATAATCATACCAAGTCCATCAATGCATTACAGGCCACAGATGACTTTCAAAAATATAAACATGAGGATGATGACAATAATATAAGAATTCAATAAAACAAGTTCACGAATTAATTTATCCAGGAACTAATAACGTCTAAATTGTTAACATGATACTTCTTTGTAGAGTAAAATTCAAGAATGCTCAGAAGAATATTTTCATGAAAAGATCTTTGGATGAAACACAAATATCAAGGATATTCCACTAATTTCATGGAGTATGAAGTCAAAACTTTAACCAACCGAGTATAATAAAGAATGGAATAACAAAAGAAATCACCAGGGCATGTGATAGATAACACACAGCAAAATTTTTTCCAATGTAGAATAATAAATACGGAACCAGGTCCAGCACGTAAAATGCATGCGGATATTCCAATGTAATAATAAATATTTTACCCAGTCCCACAAAAACGCATGCATGACGGATATTCCAATGTAATAATAAATACGGAACCGGATCCGACGTAAAACGCATGCATGTGATATTCCAATGTAATAATAAAGATTTTAACCAGTCCCATGCCAGTAAAACGCATGACATGGATATTCCAAATGTAATAATAAAGAATGAAACAATGTAAGGATTTCACCAAGTATAGGGGAGTCCGCAGATACAGTTATTCCAATGAATAATAAAGGATGGAATGACAGAAGTTCTCTTCATGAATACAAAAGAATAACACCCCTTACCGTAAAGAAACTAGATATCGAAGTAGTGAAGTAGTAGAAAACTCTTCTTATTTTTCTCTTTAATTTTTCTCTCTCTAGAGTTTCAGTGAATTCGTAAGAAATAATGAAGGAATGATCTTCTATTTATAGAAGAACTGAGAGTGGCTCTTGGTTTTAACGAAGGGTTAAAATGACTCTTGGTAATATTGAAGAAGAGACAACTACTATTCATGAAGGGCAATTAACTCTTGAAACAATCAAGAGGCAAATAACTCTTGGAAAGCTGAAGGGTCAAATAACTCTTGGAAAACCGAAAGGACAAGTTACTATTAAAACTCGTGAAAAGTAACTCGTGAATAGTAACTCGTGAATAGTAACTCATGAATAGTAACTCGTGAATAGTAACTTATAAATAGTAACTCCGACACAAAAAGTTCCCCGAATACCCGATTGAACAATATAACCTCCAGACATCAATTATCATCAGAATAGATGTCGATTTCTACTAACACAAATAATCCCAACATAATGAAACTATCAAATTCATCTTTAATCAACACGAACTTATTCATCATTAATATTATAACTCACAATATTTAGCAATCAGGTTATTCCCAGGAAAGAGGGGGCTTTCCAATAAGGATTTCTCCTTATTGGCGCGCAATTAGGTGATCAAACCTCTCCTTGACAGAACTTCTAGATATTATAAATATTGCAATTTAATAATATGAATAACTTTGTCGTCTCAATTATTGATTTAATAAAATAACATATTATGCAGATGATACCGTGACAATAATCGAATCAATAATATGAGAGATATGATGCAGCAATTACTGTAGCAATAATTGAGTATAACTGAGTGACTTATCACGTAAGCATCAATAATCAATACTGTGTGCTACTATGCAATCACGCGTATTACTGTATTTTTACTACCGAGTAGTTCAACAGTATTAACGATAAAACTTTCGCCGTTATTTTCATAAATATATTTTTGTCGTTTTCTCAATCCGACAATAATTCCATTGTGGGGTCCACCAATGATTGTACCGTCGTAAGGATATTCCTTGACAAAACGAATATTCTTCGACCAATCAAATATAATATAACAACTTGCATACTTTGCAGAATTTATAAATACTACCCACAACTATAATATTATAACAAATTCATTCTATAATATTCAAAAATGATAATTATAGAAAAATCATCTTTATTCAAAAAGTTGGGGTCTTACATAAGGCCCATTCTGAACAGTTTCAAATAGATCTTTATCTATTGAATCCATGTAAGCTTGCATCCTAACCTTCCAGTTAGCAAATTTATCTTTGTTGCACATAGGTGGCTTGCTGTCTCCTCTAGTCTTTGATTCGCTTGGTAAGTGTGCCATTGGATCTACTCAAGCTTTGTAGGCTGTATTATAGAACATGCTCTGATACCAATTGTTAGTTCTCGAAGGCACAATAGTTCTCTAGAAGGGAGGTTGAATAGATATTAAAAACTTTTCTTTGTTTAAAGAATGTTTTGATAAATCTTTAAGCACATCGGAATTGTTGATTCTTCGAAAAACATTTTAGATACCAGGTTAAAGAGAGAGAGAGAGAGCAGTTATTGCAGTTATAGCAGTTATAACAGTTATAGCAGTTATAAAGACACAGTTGTTTTTAAGTGGTTCGGAGCACTCAAAGCTCCTAGTCCACTCTTCTACTCCTTGAGTAGGAAATCCACTAAGGATATCTTTTACACTTTTTGAATCTCACAGATTTCTTCTAGACCAGCAGTCTAGACACTTCTTAGTTCACTCTTGAGCTCTTCAAGTCCAGCAGACTTGGCTCTTTACTGTTCACTTAGAACTCTTCAAGTCCTTATGACTTGGAATTTCTTACTTCAGTAGATTGATAGTTGTTGAGTTGTGATTGAGGCTACTCAGTTGCAGTTAAGCACTTGTTCGAAAGAACTGAGTAGCTGAACAAGCTTTCCCTTTTTCTTAGATCGTAGAGTTCAGCGTTTAAAGTTCTTATGCGTTTTGTTCAATACTTGCTTACTTCTCTTATGTGTCTGTATTCTGTATATATGAGATCCTTAAAATCTATCCGTTGAAGTCATCTGATGAAGCATTAAATGCGTTTGATATTTCTGAGCTTTGATGGAGACATTTCTGCACATCTTCTGAATTGCATTCTGGCCCACTGACACGGCAGACTGCTTTCTCACCTAACACCTGAAAAGGTGTTTTCCTCTGCCCAATGGTCCTTTTCTTAGCTTCTTGACTACGTTTTTTTTATCAATACTAAGGATATCTTTTTGTACCGTTGGGACTGGTGAGAGCTTCAACGTTCAAAGCCCATTCCTTATTTGTTGGAGTCTATCTTTAATTGAACGATAGGGCTTGATGTTTCTGACACAAAGCAGATGTCACTCTACTATCAATATCGTAGTGTCTTGTCATATTGGTGCTTGTACTTAAGAGATCACTACGATTTCTCACTACGATCTGTTAACACTATGATCTTCACTTGCTCGTCTTGCAGACTTTGCTTTTCTGAGAGTACCCTACGATTTCTGAGTTAGCTCGGCAAACGTTTGGACCACTCTACGATTCCTGGAGAAACCCTTCAAGGCAGATACACTACGATCATCTCAGCTCTGCGATCCTGCGCCTAACTTCGCAGATACATTGATCAGATGAATAGACTACTAGCCTATCTATTTCTTTCTAGCCATAGATCAACCTAACAGATATGATCCCTTATCTATATAAGTAAACATTAAAAAGGCTAAGATCAACCTAACAACTTTGATCTATCACTAAGTCATTGTACATATATTCTTTAAAGGATTTTACATAATCATGAACTTTTTCATAAAACATCAAATCACAATATATCATTCTCCCAACATAATTTATAATATAAAATTGATATATTCATAAATAAATTTGATAATTTTACAAAGTCTCTTATATAAGGTGGACCCATTTACTACTCATACGATTTTTTTTTATAAAATTATCAAATTTATTTTGAAAATATCATTTCCTTTATAATACTCAAATTTTCCTAAAAGAAAAGCTTATTTAAAAATATTATAAACTTTGATAATATATATATATATATATATATATATATAGGGTTTCATCCACAAAGAATCGATTAACGTGGGCAGAACCTCTTTTGAACTGTTGAAATTTCATTGAGCAAAAAAATAAAAAATAAAATTCAATGAGATCAAAAAAGTTCTTCTTGCAGTTCTTTGTGGATAGAATCCCATATATATATATATATATAAATATAGAACGGATCATATATATGATATGAGGTCCATATATCCAGAAGAAAAAATTTCCATTATTTGAACTTATAAGTACTGCAACTAAGGGTCTTGTTAATTACTTTTCAAATACAATCCAACTTTTTGTAAGAATAAAGGATATAAGTAAAACAAAATAATTAAAAGGAAGATATGCAGGATTACGCATGGTGTGTATGCAAGTGTAATCTCTGAAATTAACAACATAATTTTGATAAATGTAATTAATTCTAAAATAACAAAAATATCACTAATTATAATTTGTTGATTATTGTACTGCATAATTTTGAAAGAACCGGAGGAGAAGGTGATGTTAGTGTTACTTTCCGAACGTTAATGGAATTCGTCAAACAATATAATATAATATACATATATATATATATATATATATATATATATATATATAAAAAAATGTATATCTTAATTATATATTACATACGATTTATAATATAGTTTTTTGAATTTATATGATAGTTTTAGCTTCACCAATGCCATATAGCTTAAAAAATTAAATTATTTATATTCTCTTGTGTAATATCTGAAATGTATATATTCATATATTATATATATATATATATATATATATATATATATATATATATATATATATCCTACAAAATCTTCATTAATTTAAAGCATGCACCAAAATATTGATATTGTCATAGAAAAATAATGTCGGCATAGCAAAATAAACATTTAACCACATTTTATATTTATTTTAATTATGTTTAATACTTTAAGTGATTATGAAAATATCATTTTTGCTCTCGCAATATAAAAAAACTGAAATAGCAAAAGAAAACAGAAAAGATCAAACTAAATATATTAGTAAAATTATTAAGTTTTTTTTAACTGTACATGCCTGTTGGACATATATGATTGTTAATTTGTGACTGAGGGAATAGAAAACACAAAAATTTCTAATCAAGCTCCTTGCTCCTTGCTCCTTGCTCCTTTGATGATATATGATGAAATAGAGGCCAATATGGTTAAGAAAAAAGCAGAAAACAGGGCATGTGATAGAACAACAACATATATGCAAACGTCCCAATCTAACCAACATATCAACTTCAGTATGTTTCTTGTTTTTCAACTTAAATACGTACGGCATAGGGATGTTAATTATATATGGATGGTTCTGTCCTATGCATCAAGTATCAACTTGTTGTGCACAACTTGGTTGGACATGAAAATATACATTAACCAACCGATTGAATTAAGTATCAATGCTATATGAATAATTTTGAAATTTTTTTTAAGATTTCACTCAAATTATGAATTTTTAAAGTAGTAATAGAAAGTCCATCCAATGAAAAGTTTGTCCATATAATCGGAAGTAAAGACCTTTATCATTGTTCCAAATTTTTAACAATTGCTCCACCCATCGATGTAAAAATAAAAATATTATTGTAAAGTATGTTTGTGCGAAATGCATTAGCCAACTGACTCTCTCCGTCTATCAATTGTAATAACTAAATTGACGTCTCACGCAAGGTTGGTAGTTGAACTTTGCCCTTAAGAGTAACACAAAGAAAAACTCAACGACATGTTTTGTTCTTGGGTGATAGTGTGCTCATGCTTCCACACAATTGCATGGTAGTGGCGACAAACTCGTTCTAGGTAACCTATATTTAGTACCCTCCTACTTGTAGTTGCAATAATCAAAAAGTTATTTAGTAATATGTTGTTATTAAGTATTCAAATTATTTGGGAGGTGTACAATTATACCCTTATCAAAATTTGATTTTTATAAATTAATCTTATTATGCGTTCTCTACTCTCTGTGGCAACACCTGTAACCAAAGCGCATCACACAATTTGTTGTTGCACAATATGAAATGTAATAAGAATAAAAAATAGTAACTGAACTAAATAATAATTTACACCAAACATAATCAACCACAAAACGGATAATAAATTCATTGCCCAACAAAATAAAGAATGTGGGCAACTCAAACTCCTAAAATAAACAGGAAACATCAAGTGCAAGTAAGAATGCAACTGCAATTCATAAAAGTAGTGGATGCTTGCATTTTTATTATATTACTCTGTCAAAATCCCAAGTGATCTTAAATGTAGACAATAACCGTCTAAGCAATCAAAACAGAAAACATTAAACGATTTTAAAAACATTAAACCATTGTTTTACTATATGCACTAAAAATGTATTGCATATATTCAGCTCCAACTCAAATTAATAATTGTAAGATAGTTTATTTTAATACATTGTCAAGAAGAATGGAATCAACTACATCATGAACCTTCTTGAAAAGAGTCGTTCATCATATTGGTACTTGCTCACAATCTTTTTCAATTTTTACAATCATGTCATCACACGATATATATAAAGATCCAGTATTTGTTACCATCATTATTATTAGCATTCAATACAAGATCAACAATTAAGACTGAAAATTTTAAAAATAATACTATCATTAATTACGAACTTAACCTTGGTCCGCTAGTAATAGTAGCTCGTCCTTGTATATTTTTGAGTTCTAATTTTGAATAGTGAACTATAGAGATGATATTTGTTGATGTGCGCGACCATTCTGACAAGTAATGCAGCATTAGCTGGATAGAACTCTACTTCTACTAGGAGAACTCACAATCAATCTCTTTAAGCATCCAACTTTAATAATCCTTCTCAAAATATCATCCAACCTAATTACTCCTTTCTCTTAGCATTCTTGCGACTTGCTGCCGATTGTTTCCTGCTTTGGCAGCCGGGTAAGTCAATTTTCTTGATAATTTCACTTTTTACTATTTTATTGTAACGTGCATGTATGCAATTTATAGAGTAACAACTGATACCCGAGATAAGAGCAAGATTTTGTTTTATTTTATTGTTGGGTTTTGTTCCTTTCATGTTTTCTCTCACCTATTTGCTATTTATTTGCAAAAAAACAGCAAATTCCAATTTGGTTGTAAATTTTGACTAACCGGGTAATTTTATTATAGCAGTTTCTAATTAATAGTCTGATTTTTTCGGCTGGAAATCTTGTGAGTAATTTGCTAACATCTTCTTTGCCAAACATTTTTTAATTTTTTTATTTTTATTGTGCATGCGTTTCCTCTGCTTGTTCTACTATTTGAAGGGAAAGTGTTTGCAGTTTTTTAAATTTTTATGCGATATATATATATATATATATGTGTGTGTGTGTGTGTGTGTGTGTGTGTATATATTTGGGTGGTGGTGACACTTTAATTGAGTTTATAGGTTCCCAATTTGAAGTGAAAAGGATTGGAAACAAGCAATGCAATGGAGAAAGAGTTTATGAAAGAAGATATTTGCACGCCATTGACCCCGGTCAAGTCAATTCTGGTAAGGCCTGTGTTGCAATCGATCAATGGGAGAATGGAAAATCACTTGAATGGAGGTTCTCCAACAAAGGGTGTGCGAATTTATGTGGATTTCAAAGATTTGATTTCCTTAGATAAAAATATAGGTGTATATAATTGTGAAGCGGCAACATTTGATTCTGGAGGCAACTCCTTAGATAAAAATAAATGATCGTCACTATCTAATCTAACCGTTGGTGAAGTTTTGACTTTATCGTTGGAGGTAGATTGATATATAATCTTGATTTCAAATGTTTGTGCAGATGGTATATCATATGAAGTAAAAAAAAGAGAGGATGAGATTGAAGAAGTGTTGTTCAAAAAATTAGAGTAACAAGCTCCAAATCGATGAAAACTCACATAGTGGTGTTGGCTTAGCTTCTCCTACTTCTTCAACTCCGTTAAAGCGAAGTTCCAGAAAGAGGCATAATAGTGGCATAGACTTGAACAAGAAGCCACGACAGAAACCAAGGTTGAAGAGACATATACCCAAAGTACTAGATGAAAATAAACCCAAAAGGACTCCTAAAAGCTAAAATGCCAAAATCAGCTCTACAACCGCAAACTCCTCCAAAACGTACTCCTCAAAAACGTGCTACTTCTAAGCCACATGTGAAGAGGAGAAGCTGTGTTAAGAACAAAAGCTTCAAACTCTTTTCCAATTCTTCGGAAGACGTTGTGGAAGGACATGCTGACAAATCATGCAAGCCTGCTTTGAATTCCACTCTTTTATTCAAAGCACACTTGCATGATTTGTTAGCATGTCCTTCCACAACGTCTTCAAAGAAATGGAAAAGAGTTTGAAGTTATTGTTCCTAACACAGCTTCTCCTCTTCACATGTTTTGGAGGAGTACGTTTTGGAGGAGTTTGCGGTTGTAGAGCTGATTTTGGCATTTTAAGTAGGCGATCTCTAAATCTCAACTCGGATGGAAAAGATGGCAAGCTATTTGTTTACCAATATCAATGTCGGAATAAAAGAGTGGAAAATATTGACTTGAATTTGGGAATTTGTGAACTTGGCATCTGCACTAAAGTGAAAAATTTATCAGTGATAGACACAACTTCACGGTCAAACCAGAATAATTTCACCAATTCTGAGGGTTGCATTCCGAGTGGTAGCATGTCATTGGCCGAAAGAGAAGATGTCACAAATCAAACTGGTTGCAAGTACAACTCTTTGCGAGTTTATCAAAGGATATTCAAAGTAAACCAATGTTTGAGTAATAGCAGAAAAAGTGGTCCAAAATTTCCAAGGATATACAAGAAAAGAAGGATGAGGAGACAAAAGGCAACAGTTTACAAGACTCGGGGGTCTGTTATAACTGCAGAAGGTAGGGGAAGACATAGTAAGGGCAAACAAAAGGTAATTCTTGTCCCTCCTAATCGTAAAGTGAATCTGACTAAGCTATGCAATGGGGTTAAAAAGTTGAAGCTAAACTGCAGCTCTGGGTTTTCCAGCTGTGATCGCTAAATGCAAGAGATGTCTGTTAGAATGATTTTTCCCATGGAAGAACAAACCAGGGCTGCAATGAATGAACCAGAATCTTTCATATGCGTGATGACCTTGCAACCAGTAGTAAAATCAAAAGGGAAGAGATCGAAGAGAGTCACTAAAAGGTGCAACTTTGTTTTTCGAAGTACAGATTCTATTACTAATCAGTTTCCATCAACTTATCTTCTGCAAGACCTTAGTGATGAAAAGCAAATGGCAGCTCAAGTTACAGACAAAGAAAAAGTTACGAAAAGGAGACAGAATAAACTGAGACCCTCTCTTAATAATTAAGTGTCTTACAAAGATTCTACACTTGATAGTAAGCAGTTTCCCCTTTAACTGGAATTCTATATCTATCTAGTTATTCTAATGAGGATGTGCTATTTTTGTTGATGCGAATTTGATGTAGGTTTCCTTGATGTTGTTCTTCAAAAGTTTAAGTATCTTAGTATCAGTGAGAAATATGGCCAACTTGCGGTGCGAGATCCAAATGTTGATCGCACAATAGTTCCATACGAAGGGAATCTTCTAACAAAACGTAAATCACCACCTAAAATCGATCTTGATCAGGAGTCGGAGAGAGTTTGGGTTCTGCTCATGGCTAATGGTGGAAGTACCCATGATGAAGAAGCAGAAGCTGACCCTGTGAAGAAGACATATTGGGCTAGAGAGAGACATTTATTAGAAGCACAATTGCATATTTTTATAACCATATTGCGTTGCTTCCAAGGTACCATCTTATTCCCTATCTAAAATATTTAAAAAAAATACTCCCATTCTTCCACATAAAGAGTCCCATTTAACTTTGATCCTATTTAATCTGTGAGATTCTAAAATCCAAATTGTGATGCGAATTTACTTTAATTTCGAAATAACAATTTTGTACTTGGTAATACTTTTTAAGTTGTTTACCGTATTAACTATTGCATTAATCATTTTGAATTAAGTGCCCCTCTTCGAATGCCAAATTTGATATTTGGGGCGAAATAAGTCAACAAAGACGCAACACTCTCATTTTCAGTTTTAGTGAATATAATATTTGATTATAAATAGATGCCCTTGCTGTACTGTTAATATTTGGATTGTCGTCTAACAAATTTATAGACAAAGATACGTTTCTTTTAAAACATCCAGAAATGAGATTGACATTGTGGTCGATATACGAACTCCAAGGTATATTTAGTTGACATTGTGGTCTTTATACGAACTTTAGTGGAATAACACATTATTTGCTCGAGTTATTGATCTAATTTCCTTAAAACTGTATTCGATTACTTACTCTTCTACATGAGATGTACACTGTCAATAAACTTTATGTACTTTTTATTTTACTTATGTTTTTTGTGTACATGAAATATAACCTATGGAGATTTACTGACTGCATAGCATGAATTCACAGGTGATAGATGTTTTTCAAAATGGTGTGGTTCAGTAGTGGATGCAGTGGTAGGAGCGTATCTAACTCAGAATGTCTCCGACTTTCTTTCGAGGTAATCATGAAGCTAACTTTAAATTGTGTCATTGATTTTTCTCACCTAATGTCGTTGATAATGTTGTTAATCATTTCTCCAGCTCAGCCTTTATGTCTTTTGTTGCTCAATTTCCCGCCCAAAATTCAATTGGAAGGAATAAGGAGGCAGAAGAAAGTAAACCTTATGCATTCGTAAGCAATGCCCAAGTATTGCATGATTGCTTCATACAAGAAGTCGGAACGGAAAGAGGAGAAAATGAAATTAATTCTCAGTTGGTAGGAGTTTCTAGAAGAAAGAAAACCAAAGCTGAGCAGAAGAAAGAAAATACAACTGATTGGGATAATTCAAGGAGAACCTACTGTACTAGAAGAGAAAGAATTGATGAAACTATGGATGCCGTTGACTGGGAGGCTGTTAGACGTGCAACAGTGAAAGAGGTTACGGATACCATCAAACAACGAGGAATGAACAATATTCTTGCAGGAAAAATCAAGGTACAAAATTCATGATCAAAATGATGGCAGACTGAGAGAGGTGCAGATAATGAAGGCTATTAGCTAGGTCTGAAGTTCCTTTTCAACATTTGATAGTAATCACTAATTTTTTGCAGGACTTCTTTGATCGATTGGTTGAAGATCACGGGAGTATCGACCTTGAGTGGCTGAGAGATGTCCCACCAAAACATGCAAAGTAAGCCAGCCAACCTAAAAGTTAACATTAGTATTAACAAGTTTATACACTTTACTCCCGTGATCCCTTGAGTGGCTCAGAGATGTCCCACCAAAAGATGCAAAGTAAGCCAGCCAACCTAAAAAGTTAACATTAGTATTAACAAGTTTATACACTCGGGAAAACTATGAACAACACGAATCATTTGAAAGACATTAAGATTTAGTAAACACTGAACCAACTCCGCAAAAATATGGGTTTTTTCAATTTTGGTGCATATAGGGACTACTTGTTGAGCATATATGGTATAGGGTTGAAAAGTGTGGAATGCACACGGCTTTTGACACTTGGTCATGTTGCCTTCCCAGTAAGTTAATAAAGTGTTGACAACTATTAGTTTACTAGAATATGGTACTAATTCAGAACATAAAATGTTTGTATCTTTAACAAGGTTGACACAAATGTTGGTCGGGTGGCAGTTCGACTTGGATGGGTCCCTCTACAACCACTTCCCTCCCTTCAATTACATCTTCTAGAATCGTAAGCATTCCATCCAGCTAATAAATAGAACTGAATTTTCAAAGAGGACTAATTCAATGTTCCTTCCATATAGAGGTACCCTATGGTGGATACCATTCAAAAATATCTTTATCCGCGATTGTGCACCCTTGGACAAGCGAAAATGTAATTCCTGTTTCCTCTACAATATTATTTGCTCTCACTTATCTTCATTGACTTCAAAATTCAAATATATCTTAATTAATGATTTCATAATTTATCTATTTGCAGGTATGAATTGCATTATCATTCAATTACATTCGGAAGGTACTCTCTCTTAATTATTTATTGTGTTACTATCACTTTTTCTGACTCTTTCGCTTATATATAAAACTCTAATGGTGAACATATCCCTCAAATCTGTATGTTTTCTGTACAAAGAGAAAGCCGAACTGCAATGCATGCCCAATGAGGGGAGAGTGCAAACATTTTCCCAGCGCATTTGCAAGGTTTGCATCATGAAAAATGGATACAAATTTTTGTTATTCAAATTATCTCTAATACTGCGTTTGTTGGGAGTTTGGAGGGAAGGGATGGGAAGGGAAAGTATAGGAGGGAAGGGATAGGAAGGGATTATAGTTTTCCTTTGTCATGTTTGTGAGTTTTAAAAAGGAAGCTAGGGATGTGATGGGATTTTAATTAAATTTTCTGTTGTTTGTGAGTTTAGAAGTATTGAAATGGAATAGAAGGGATTTTTATTTTTAAACTACACTATTACTATATGGGGAAAATGGTTTTTTACACAGTACATCAAAATGGTGCCGTTTTGTCAAATTTGTTTTAATGCTTTTCTCCTCCCAAATCAATCGAGCTTCTTCCCAAATAAAAAATCACTCAAGCTCTTCTCCCCCAAAGTGAGAAATCGATCCGGCACGTTCTTCTCTGAAAATGGCGAGAATTTTTCACAAATCGCTCAAGCTCGTTGTTAATTCGGTACCGGGTATCGGGGGAAGCGGCCGTTCTGCCGTGACCTGCTGATTCAGCCGCTGACTATAAATGTTACCGGCGGAGGCAACAGTGTTGCTGGCGATTCGGATGTTTTTCTTGGAAAAAGATCTTAATTCGAGTGTTTTGTGAATCTAGTTTCATAGTCCCTCTTTCTTGTTCATTCGTTCGTACAAAACCATTGGCATTGTGTCTCATTAGTTTATTGTGCAATGCGCAGTTCAATTCATCATACAAACGCATAGACATTGATAGCTACTGAGTTACATGGTATCTTATTTAACAACTGTTTCTGAAAAGTCTCTACTTTGGTTTTTTTCTTAACACTTTTTCCTTTATATAAATCCAACACGCTTAGGTTACATGGGACGCCTTTGTGTCCAAAACCTCTCCCCACCAAAATGAGACTTGAACAGACCACTAGTAGGTGGTGTAATTCCTTCACTAGTAGGCCAGCCAGCATGGTCTCAGTACGTTATTGAATGAACTTGCACCGGTATTTTGTCATCACATTAAGATTTGTCTTGGTTACAAAACCAAGCTTTGGGCATGGTATTTTGACTTGCTCTTGAGATTCTGATTTACACACCAGCATTTGAATCCAGAATTCCAGAGTGAAGTCGCTCAGTGGATTAAATTTGATGCTGGAAATAATTGCATTTCCTTTTGGATTTCAGGAGGGAAGAATCGTCAAGCTCTTCTTACATTCCCATCTGTTGAACTTGTTCATCACGCCTTGGTATGTTTCTTGTGTAAGGCAGCCTAAGATTCATGTTTCAGTTATTTTTGTAGATACCATGCTTATTGTAACCGTAACGTCCGGCACAACTTGATGGAGGTTCATAGCAGATTGGAACACTAGGTTTGAGTTTTTAAAATGGAAGGATACTACTTTAAGGGATGTTTTGTTATTATACCCTAATTGGTATTTAAATGAAGTTGGTTCATTATATAGATAAACTGTTACCTCGTAAAGCATTGAATATATGTGATCATTGACAAACTTAGTGCTTGGTATGCATCTTGTTGCATATTTTTCCCAAATTGAAATTTATTGTTTATTGTACATATTTGCTAGTCTATCTCAATTTGGGAGAACACTGTTCTTCACATTTACAGTGCACGAAGAATTTGTTCAATTTTGCAGCTTTATTTTGGAGGTTCCTTATTCTTGTACAGTTTGCTAATCAACATAAACATGACAAATCTATTTGCCAGTGAAATTAGGCAGATGTATCTTCATTCATTGTCATTCATTAACTCGTACTTTTAAGTTCAACTCTTGGTTGCAGAATTTAGTGAACGGCTATGTATTCAAAGGCAAACGCCACAAACCCATGATTATTCAGTTTGGCCGGAATGCTTCAGCTGCAAAATGAAAAAGGAGAAAAGGGTTTAGCTGATTTGATGAGGTTGGTCTGAATGTATAAAACAATTAAGGGACAGAAATTGTGGTTTTAGACCTTTGGATGATGAGAAGGCTGATTTCTAACTCAAATCTCAAGGTACAAAACTAATATTTGAGTGTATCAGTCGTGCATGCAAATTTGATGACAGAGTTGGTGAACTTGTCTATGGATACCCTGTTTTTTTCTGCAGTCCCTGTGCTAATATTCTTAAGTAATTACTCCCTTCGTTATTTTTTTTGGCACATAGTTTAAGTGGTAATTTTAACAAAAAATTTTCACATATACCCCTTAATATGGAATTAATGAATAAGTTAATTACTCCTTACTTATCACACTGAAACTCTCAACTTAATTGATCAACGTGTACTGACCATTAAAATAGAATTTTAATCAAAGATGAATTTTTAATCTACATAAACTTTCAACCAATTACAAAACATTTATGTTATTCTAAATTCATTTATTGAGCCTAAAAAGTTGAATTCTTTTATTGAGAATACAACAACATTAAATGTGATGATAACAATAATGACATTGAATGTTGTTTCTTCAAAAAAAAAAAATAATGGTTGAATATTTATTATAAGGGCATAAAAGTAAAACAATGAACCAACTAACTTTTATAAATAGTAAGTAGTCTATATATTGGGACATTTCAAAATAAAAAATTAGCCTATAACTATGGGACGGAGGGAGTATTTATTTATTTTAGCTTCCGCTGAGTTGTAGATTTTTATGGTGTTTAAGTTCAAATTTTGATAAACTGTATTGTCGGCGGTAGTAGTTGTAATTTCATATAGATGTAATGGGAAAAGTTGCCTCTGAAAGGCTTTTCGAATTCAGGTTTATTTTTTCCTTTTTTGGTACAATATATCAAATGATCAAAATGTATAATATTATATAAAACTCATAGTACCCTTGGAACCTGCACAACACATTTGCATGATTCTTGTAGTTACACACATGGCCATGTATAACCTATAAATAATGTGCACAATTTGTACTTTTTTTCAATTCACTTGCTAAATTTTTGACACATGTTATTTATTTCAGTTTTGGCAGGCTTCTTGTAGAGAACCTGTGATCGAAACAAAGAAGATTGATGAGCAATGATGGTCCAAGTTCTTATGTTGTTGCTACTACTGCTACTACAACCGTCTTGTCCTTCAAGAATCAAGCAGAGCATTTAGTATTATTAATAGGAAAAATTACATTGTTAGAGGCACATTTGTGCAACTCTATTGTGTGGATAAATTTTAAATTAATTTTTATCAATTCTCTTTGGATTATGGTTAGGATGATATTTACAAAAAGTATGTTTGTGCTTTCTGTTCCTCTTTAAAAATTTGTGTGGTATTTGATGTTTATTTGGCTAGAAGTGCAATTATAAGCTTCATCTTAGCTTATACTCTGCGCGATCTCTTGAAGAATTTTGTATACATTGGTTACGAACGTGCTGAAATTGAATAAATTTGTGAAGAGAATTTTGACTCCATCCCCGTTATATTAAAGTAGACATGAAGATACTGAACACAATATTAGAAGCAATCTCATGAATAATAAATTTTGGATGTATATAGCATGTATATGCATAAGCAATGAGAATTAAGTTTGACTAAAACTGATGGGATAATTATTCATCACCTGCAATTACATAACTATTCAATATTGTTCTACTATAACAATATTAATTTTCAATATCTAAAGTAATTAAAACTCATGAATTTGTTTATTTTTTCCAAAAAATTCTAAAGCATTCTGAAGGTATCATCTCGGCTTTTTTTGGAACGTGAAAATTCAACCTGCATCAACAAATAGGGAACATACCAATCTGCCTCAATTTAAACTTTTCTAGTCATGATTAATCAATTACTTTTTATGAAAACGATGGTCACCACATCTACCGTCTTGCACACTCATAAATTACAAAACTCTTTAAAACCCAAACAAAATATCATAACTTTGGTACCTTAATAATATGAATCATTTTATAGAGAATATGATTCATAAATCTCAGAAACCAAAATTACAAAACTTTTTAGAACCCAACATGTCTTCCCAAAAAAACTAAAACAAGCGACTAGGAAAAATCATGCAAAGCCAACATAATTATCGGTAGCGACGGATGGAGAGGGTGTTGTTCCTTTTTCAAGTTGTCCTGCGGAAGTGTGAGACCCCAGATTTTATCAATAAAGATTTAAATTTTGTCGAAATAATTTTTAATATTATGGTGTGAATTTGAGATAATATTATAGTTGTGGGTAGTATTTATAAATTTTGCAAAGTATGCAAGTGGTTATATTATATTCGATTGGTGGGGAATATTCGGTTTAGCGGGGAATATTCGTCTGCAATGACTCAATCATTGGTGGACCCCTATGTAATTTATTATCCTGATTGAGAAAACGACAAAAATATTTTATTAAAATAACGACGGAAGTTTTACTGGATAATCTTGTTTGAACTACTCTCAGGTAGTAAAAGTACGATGTCGTGTGGTTGCATAGTAGCACACCGGTATTGATTATTGATGCTTATGTGAAAGTCACTCAGTTTGATTCCATTATTGTCGATTAATAATATGAATTATTATAATGATAATGACGTTTTGTTTTATTCAGTATTATTAACGTAATAAAAGCGAAACATCTTTTATATAAAGCGAATACTTTATTAAAGTTATTACATAAATAGAATATATTATATTTTATTATGCGTAGTGTTGCATAGTGTTTTGCGTAGTGTTGCATAGTGTTTGCATAGTGAAATGTTTTATATAAATAGAATATATTATATTTTATTTAAAAGATTTTGCTTTAAATATGGATAGTCATTAAAGTAAATCAATCTGACCGCTTCATGGATTAATTACTATGCATTCTATTTTCCTATAAATAGAAGCTCATTCATTCATTATTTTCTTACGAATTCAATGAAACTCTGAGAGAGAAATTATAGAGAGAAAGCTATAGAGAAAATCTATAGAGAAAAGAAGAAGAGTATTACGGTACTTCACTACTTTGATATCCAAAGTCTTTTTTACGGTAAGGGGTATTATTTGTTGTACGTGTAAGGGGTGTTATTCTTTCTTATTCATTAAGAGAACTTCCATTATTCTATTCATTATTATTCTACATTGGAATAACTCAGTAAAAGTGGCATACCCTATACATGACCTGTATACGCGGCATACCCTATACTTGGTGGAAATTCTTATATTATTCCATTCTTATTTATTCTGTTGGAATAACCTTTGTATCGCGGAATCCCCTATACTTGGTGACATTCTTCTGTTATTCCATTCTTTATTATTTTGTTGAATATCCTCATGCATGTGTTTACACCTTGACTTCAGTTCCATTGTTTATTAATCCGCATTTATTATTACATTGGAATATCTTTCTGCGTGTGTTTTACACCTTTTGGTTCCATTGTTTATTATTCAAAGATTTATTATTCTTTGGATCATCACCGCTTGTGAATTTCACGACACAGTTCCGTTATTATTATTACATTGGAATAACTTTTATGCATCATGAAATCTGCATGCATGGTGATTTCTTTTGTTATTCCATTCTTTATTATACTCGGTTGGTTAAAACTTTGACTTCTATACTCCATGAAATTAGTAGAATATCCGTGATATTTGCGTTTCATCCAAAGATATCTTTTCATGGAAATATTCTTCCGATCATTCTTGAATTTTACTCTCTACAAAGCAAGATCTTGTTGACAATTTGGGCGTTATTAATTCACGGATAAAATAATTCTTGAACTTGTTTTATTGAATTATTATGTCATTGTCATCATCCTCATGATATATTATGTTATCTTTGGCTTACGTGCATAGATGAACTTAGTATGATTATGACCGAGGATCATCCCAGATAATCATGGCTTGTTATAAATGATGATGATAAAAGTCCTCGGTGGCACCTCGTAATGCGTTGATGGATAGTTTTTGGTATGATTATGACCGGGGTGATTCGCTATAGTCGTGACCATTGATAATTTGATGAAAATCCTTGGCCAGTGGTGCAGGGGATGATTAGATGTGGTGGTTTATTTATTGTCGAGTCTCGCCGATAAAAAAAAAATTGATGAAAACCTTTTAAAACCTAAAAGATAGTAGATTTTATTCTCTACTTGACTCTTTTAAAGGATTGCATATTCATTGCAGCTAAACTTGTTGTCTATTGTATTTTATCGGTTTAACATTTGTTGAAGGCTAATGATAATTTATTCTGCATTATCTTAGTCATAATATTTCTTCTTGGGCTAGTTGAGCTCACCTTTTCTTTCACCGCTTCTTCTTGAAATGAAACATAGAATTTAGGACGAGTAGAGAGCTAGTAATGGTCCGAGAGGATAGCATTAGTAGTCCTCACTATTACGTGAAATAATGTGATAATAGTTGTAATGAGGACTCCTTTTGAGTTTGTATAATATCTAATAGACAATATTTGTATTCAAACTCACGCTTTATGTCGTATTGTACGACGGCAGATTAGGTTAGTAAGTTGTATTTGAATTTATGTACCATGTAAGTGGCGACCCAAGATGGGTGGCGATACCTAATTTTGGGGGCGTCACGGTTGGTATCGAGCTTAGGGATATGATCCTCAGCTAAGATGCGAGATAAGAACTAGGAGGGAGAGACGGAAATTCCTTCGCTAGTATGACCTACCTAAGTTTATTTGGTATTTGATTGGTCCAATGGAGTATAGTGATAATATGTTGCATGTCAATTAACCCTTATTTTGTGGCGGTGTTTGAAAATGGCATCCGAGAATGTTGAGAATAGCAATGGAGCACGAGACCATTGATTCTCCATGATCAATAATCGGGACAATGTGCAAGATGGCGATAATCCTCCCGTAAAAACAACAACACCGATCAATTGATGAATGACGACAGATGCGTTTAAAAGGTTTTAGAATTCATGCAACATCGGTAAAGCGACTCTCATCAAAAGCGTAGGTGGAAACACGGAAAACTCTCGGGCGGTCACCGCTAAACAATTCAAGGAGCTGGGACCACCGGAGTTTAAGGGAGAGCCAAAACCACTTCTGGCGGAAGCATGGATAAAGCAGATTACCAAGATATTTGATGTCTTGAGATGCTCCGAGGAGCAAAAGGTTCCTTTTGCCACCTTTATGTTGCGCGGAGAGGTAGATTACTGGTGGGAATCGGTAAAACGTACTCAACCTGCTGTACTGAAGATATCTTGGGAGAAGTTCCAGGAGCTGTTCAACGACAAATACTTTCCTGAAAGTATTCGCCACATGAAGGAGGTGGAGTTTATCAAGTTGGAACAAAACAATATGACCGTGTCGCAATACGAGGCAAAATTTGCGGAGTTATCACGGTTTGCGTCCCACTTGGTAGATAATGAAGAGAGAATGGCGCGAATGTTTTTAAGAGGTTTGAAGCCGGAGATACGTCAACATCTTATTTCTCATAAACTGTATTTGTATTCAGATATTGTAAATAGGGCTCAGTTAGTGGAGCGCGATAACGAGTCAACGCAACTAAAAAGAAGCGGTAAGCAAAATTATAATACTAATGAGAGTAGTCATCGAGCGATGACAACAAAGCGTGGAGGGAATCAACAGGCGGATATGGTAACTACTTTGGTGTAATCGGGGCCAAAACAATAAGAATGGATATTTCAAAAAAGGAGATTCAACAATGATGGAAGGACGTCAAGACCAAAGACCCGTTGTTAAGGAAGGAGAAAGACCACCTATCATATGCTTTCAAATGCGAGAGAGGGACACATCATCCATTAAGGCTGCGCCATGCGCTCAAAGCATGTTATAATTGTGGAAGAGAAGGTCACTTAGCTCGATTTTGTCGTTTATCAAGACAAATTCAACTAGGATGGAGATACCAAAGGTCATCCCATACAAACCAAAGCCGTGGTTTAAGAGAGTGTTTTTTTTTCTCGTGACGAGGAACTGAATAAAATTATCACGGGTAAGTTAATCATAAGCTTTTGCGAAGTCTATACCGTGTTAGAATCTGGGTTCTACCCATTCTTTTATCTCTCTTTGCTTTGCGTTCAACGTTTAAATTTGACTCCGGAAAAGTTAGACTTTGACTTATTAGTTTAAACTTCGTTAGTAGGAGCCTTCGTTATCGCTTACTATTTTTAAATCTTGTTTGATTCAAATAAACACTTTCACGATCTTATCTCTTTGAAAATACTTGCCTTTGAGGTAATTTTGAAAAACGATTGATTAACTACTCATTATTCTTTTTGTAAGGTTGTTAGCTTTCATATTCTAACCAACCTTTGTTATCTAATTCAAAGTAACCAAACCCTAAAGTTAATCAACGTTATATCGAAGCCATAAGTAAAGTTCCCCGATCCTTTCGTTGTTGACTTCCTTGTGTGGAATGCACCGCCGAGACTTTTACGTAGGCGACGTCGTGGATGAAGATGGCAAGTTGATAGGTATCATTGTGAGGTCTTTATCCAGGTTAAGGGATAGAAGTCACAGTTAGTATTAATGTGACGTCTTATCCAAGTCTTGGGCCGAGAATAATGAGTTTTGAATGATATTTCTATCATTAATAAATTTCTTGGCGTATTCTTGAAGACTTCCTAGCCTACCTAGAACGTGAAATCAAATTTTGTATTGACCCCAAAGACAAAACCCATTTCTTAAACCCTCAAATATTTCTTCAACTAAAAGGATGCATTTACGAGGATTATGATGAAAGTCATAATAAAAGCATTGGACTAATGAAAATCATGGGTATATGAAGTATTAGTAAGTGTTATGATGAGTTATGTTGGTTATTATGTGAAAACATGAAAGTTTCTTAGAAATCACAAAGAGTTGAAAATCGATTTTGGTGAAAAGCGTAACATGAAATTCAATTGACCATATCTCCTATTATATTTTGAATTTTTGAGTGTGGTCAAGTTCTAGAGTTAGATCTATGAGTTACCTAACTAATCCAAGTGGAATTACTGGAAAAGGTTTTGTAGATTTTTGTGTGGACTTATTTTAGCAAAGGAGTGCAAAGTTGCAAAAAATCGAAAAAGCTGCTGCCATGATTTTAGAGGGGCTGTTTCGGCCACTTAAATTATGAGAAAAATTCTGGCTTTTTGGGACATGAAGGTATATGGTATAAAGTACCTCCTGTCCAAAAATGAGCTCATTCGACTTAAAATGAGCAAGTTATGACTATTTCAATATTTAGGTTTTTCCGAATGAAAACGCTATAACCAAGTTCTATAACTCCGATGACCATGAAATTTAAACTGGAAGCTCACGTTAACATGTGTAAGGTCCTGTCAAGATTTGGGAATTTTTGAGTTAAACTTGAGGTAGCTAATTTCTTAAGGAATTAATTAGAAATTGATTTTGAAAAATAGTAAATGAATTTTAAAATTCGAGAAAATATATTTTCATTATGGGACTATATTATGCTAAATCCCAGAAAAGAAATATTTTGGGACTGATTTGGTATTTTCATGAAAATAGTTTAATTCTGAACATATGAGTTAAATATGTTATGTGAAGTAACAAAGTTGAAAATATGATTTTATGGCTAGAGAATCCTATATAGAGTATATGCATATTTTTGAGGATTTGATAATTGGTGATGATATCTTATGAGTATGGCATTTTTGAATGATTAAATGCATTATATGGTAAAAGCGTAAACAATTGAGATAAATTGTTTATAAATTTAAGAAGTGATTAAAATATTGTTATAATATTAATGATATTAGATTATGAGATTATTAAGTGATTGATAACATGGGGATATTCTTGAATTACGGATAAATTATATTATAAATGTTTAATATTTATCCTTTATCTCATTTGATTGATTCTTTATATCATTATCCTCACGCTTATATTATGTTGAAAGTCATCTACGTGGCTGTAGTGCATAGATGGACTTGGTATGATTATGACCGAGGATTGTTGTTATAATATAATCATAACACAGTAATTGAAAATACAATTATCTTTGGTAGTGAGTGCATGGATAATTTGTGGTCGTGATACTAATGAATACACGATTATCTTTGGTAGTAGTGCATAGATAATTTGTGGTCGTGATACTAATGAATACACGATTATCTTTGGTAGTAGTGCATGGATAATTTGTGGTCGTGATACTAATGAATACACGATTATCTTTGGTCGTAGTGCATGGATAATTTGTGGTCGTGATACTAATGAATACACAATTATCTTTGGTAGTAGTGCATGGATAATTTGTGGTCGTGATACTTAATGAATACACGATTATCTTTGGTAGTAGTGCATGGATAATTTGTGGTCGTGATACTAATGAATACACGATTATCTTTGGTAGTAGTGCATGGATAATTCGTGGTTGTGATACTTAATGAATATCCTTGGCCATTGTAGTGCGGGGATGATTCGATGATATGAATTAATTATTGAAATTTGAGTCTCAATGAATGAAATATTAATTCATGGATGTGGTAAAAGTCATCTTTGGTAGTAGTGCATTGATAGACTTGGTATGATTATGACCAAGGATTATTCGGTATAATCATGGCCGAATTGAAAACACGAATATCCTTGGCCGGGTGGTGCATGGATAATTACGTGGTCGTGATACTTATTAAAACTGCGTCTCAAAGATTATTGGTTTTACTGATTTGTATATCTTTGGCACATAGTGCAAAGATGAATTGATATCTTTAAATGGGATTGCGAAGATGAATTTAATATTTTTAACGATAAAGGTATTCAAGGTATCCTCACTTCTTATCATACCAGTGCATACCACAATTTCGAGGGCAAAATTCCATAAGGAGGGAGATTGTGAGACCCCAGATTTTATCAATAAAGATTTAAATTTTGTCGAAATAATTTTAATATTATGGTGTGAATTTGAGATAATATTATAGTTGTGGGTAGTATTTATAAATTTTGCAAAAGTATGCAAGTGGTTATATTATATTCGATTGGTGGGAGAATATTCGGTTTAGCGAGGAATATTAAATGCAACTACTCAATCATTGGTGGACCCTAATGTAATTATTGTCCGGATTGAGAAAACGACAAAAATATTTTATTAAAATAACGACGGAAGTTTTACTGGTTGATCTTCGTTGAACTACTCGGTAGTAAAAAAGTGCGATAATCGTGTGGTTGCATAGTAGCACACGGTATTGATTATTGATGCTTATGTGAGAAGTCACTCGGTTTGATTCCATTATTGTCGATTAATAATATGAATTATTATAGCGATAATGACGTTTTGTTTTATTCGTATTATTAACGTAATAAAAGCGAAACATCTTTTATATAAAATGTAATACTTTATTAAAGTTATTCATAAATAGAATATATTATATTTTATTATGCATAGTGTTGCATAGTGTTTTGCATAGTGTTGCATAGTGTTTGCATAGTGAAATGTTTTTATATAAATAGAATATATTATATTTTATTTAAAAGATTTTGCTTTAAATATGGACCGTCGATTAAAAGTAAATCAATCTGGACCGTTCATGGATTAATTACTATGCATTCTATTTTCCTATAAATAAAGCTCATTCATTCATTATTTTCTTACTTAATTCAATGAAACTCTAGAGAGAAATTATAGAGAGAAGCTATAGAGAGAAAATCTATAGAGAGAAAGAAGAAGAGTATTCGGTACTTCACTACTTTGATATCCAATTGTCTTTTACGGTGAGTATTATTTGTTGTACCCGTAAGTGGTGTTATTCTTTCTTATTCATTAAGAGAACTTCATTATTCTATTCATTATTATTACATTGGAATAACTTGTAAAAGTGGCATACCCTATACATGACTCATGTCACGCGGCAGATACCTATACTTGGTGAAATTCTTATATTATTCCATTCTTATTTATTACATTGGAATAACTTTGTATCGCTGAATCCCTATACTTGGTGACATTCTTACATTATTCCATTCTTTATTATTCATTTGGAATATCCTCATGCATGTGTTTTACACCGACTGGTTCCATTGTTTATTAATCCGCATTTATTATTCTTTGGAATATCCTTTACGTGTGTTTTACAGGACTGGTTCCATTGTTTATTATTCAAAGATTTATTATTACATTGGATCATCCAATTGGTGTGAATTTCACGACTGGTTCCGTTATTATTATTCTTTGGAATAACTTTTCGCTCTGTCAAAACTGCATTTGCACGGTGATTTCTTTTGTTATTCCATTCTTTATTATACCCGGTTGGTTAAAACTTTGACTTCTATACTCCATGAAATTAGTAGAATATCCGTGATATTTGCGTTTCATCCAGTATCTTTTCATGGAAATATTCTTCTGATCATTCTTGAATTTTACTCTATAAAGCAATTATCTTGTTGACAATTTGGACGTTATTAATTCCTGGATAAAATAATTCTTGAACTTGTTTTATTGAATTATTATGTCATTGTCATCATCCTCATGATATATTATGTTATCTTTGGCTTACGTGCATAGATGAACTTAGTATGATTATGACCGAGGATCATCCGGTATAATCATGGCTTGTTATAAATGATGTGATAAAAGTCCTCGGTGGCACATAATGCACGGTGATGGATAGTTTTGGTATGATTATGACCGGGGGTGATTCGCTATAGTCATGACCATTGATAATTTGATGAAAATCCTTGGCCGTGGTACGGGGATGATTAGATGTGGTGGTTTATTTATTAATTTGAGTCTCAAATGATAAAAAAAAATTGATGAAAACCTTTTAAAACCTAAAAGATAGTAGATTTTATTCTCTACTGACTCTTTTAATGGATTGCATATTCCGCTATGATTAAACTTGTTGTCTATTGTATTTTATCGGTTTAACATTGTTGAAGGCTAATGATAATTTATTCTGCATTATCTTAGTCATAATATTTCTTCTTTGGGCTAGTTGAGCTCACCCTTTCTTTTCACCGTTTCTCTTGAAATGAGAACATATTTGGAGACGAGTAGGGGAATGGAGTAATGGTCCGAGAGGATAGCATTAGTAGTCCTCACTATTCCGTGAAATAGTGTGATAATAGTTGTAATGAGGACTCCTTTTGAGTTTGTATAATATCTAGTAGACAATATTTGTATTCAAACTCACGGTTTATGTCGTATTGTACCCTACGCTTTAGGTTAGTAAGTTGTATTTGAATTTATGTACCATGTAAGTGGCGACCCAAGATGGGTGACGTATACCTAATTTTGGGGGCGTCACAGGAAGGCTGAGCCTTGTGGTTGAGGTGACCTTTTTCACGTAAACCCCTGTATTTCTTTCCAGTTGAAGTGAGCCCACGTAGCTCTCTGTGCTTGTGAACATGATTATTGATCCTCATGTTATTTCGGATGGTAGCATGTGCAGGATCAACTAAGATGACCTCAAAGTACTTATAAGTTGAGTCCTAACATTAAGGAAACTAGTGTAATTACCACAAATTAAAGATTATGAACAAGAATATAACAAAATGTTCAACAAAGCGCTGTACCTCATTGATCCAGTATGAATTGACAACTCTAAGACCAACCAACTTCCGACCAGCTTGCTCCTCTGCAACTGATCTCTTGCTCCTTTGAAACTTCAGTTGAGTAACACCTTGATTTGTAAGTTTACCATACACGATCCACATGACACTGGCAAAAGAACAACTTAAGTTCGTCTTCCTCATCAGCACCAAGACCATAAAATTAGTTTAGCAAAATTAACCATAAAAATACACCTTATATCATCTTTTCAAAACATATCGTAAACTCAAGAGCAAATTCTTACTAACCCCATCATAAAATTAGAGATTTTGATATTTTAAAGTCAATTTGCAAAATTCTATGGCTCAATATTTATATGACCTCATAAATTTTTGGAAACAAAAAATACAAAAATTAGTGGCACTTTTTGTTTATAACAATTATAATTGATTGTACTAAATTCTAAAAATTTCGTACGGATTTTGAATTTTAAGGATTTTACAAATTGACCGACAAAAGTCGAAATGCATCTCTAATTTGGGATGGATAGAGTATAACTGAAATTCCAGCCTATATTTGTAAGATCCGAACTTTTTATGAATAAAGATTTATTTTTTTAAAAATTTTATTTTGAATAGTAAAGTGTTGATTTGACATAATGCTATAGTTATGAGTGATATGTGCAAATTTTACAAAGTAATCAAGTTGTCATAAAATATTCGTTTGGTCGGGAAATATTCTTTTTGTCGGAGAATATCCGCATTTGACAAGTATGATCATTGGTGGACCACATAATGTAATAATCATCGATATATAAAGCGATAGAAATAATTTTTATAAAAATAACGCAAAAAACTTTTACTTTATTAACTAAAAATACACGGTGATAAAAGTATAATGTCTGGCATGGTTGCATAGTAGCACACGATATTACATAGTATCTCTGATTATTGATTCTTACGTATGAAGTCACTCAGTTTCATTCAATAATTGCCACAGTAGTTGTTGTATAGTACAATAAAACCTCTATTTAGGAATTGACTTGGGACCAAACTATTTGTATTTTAATTGAGAGGTTATTACTAAATAGAGGTATTGGTACAAAATATTTTTCGAACACCCAAAAATATCCACTTTAATTTAACAAAAATATAGATTTTATAACGAAAATTAAAGAAAACATAAATTATTTAGATTTTCAAACTAGGAAAATGTAGTCTTTTATAGAAAATATAGTCTTTTATAGAAAAATATGGTTCTTTTATAGGAAATAAAGTCATTATAAGAAAATATAGTCTTTTATAGAAAAATATAGTTCTTTATAGGAAATATAGTCTTTTATAAAAAATATAGTCTTTTAAAATTAATATTGTCTCTCTCTCTCTCTCTATATATATATATATATATATATATATATATATATATGAAGTTATTACTATATAGAGGTATAATTTCTTAATACTGGACTTAAAAAGTATATAACATATTATAATTTAGAGGTTATTCCTATATATTTATAATTGGCCCAAATTGGGACCATTTTTTTTTATAATATTGTAGAGGTTATTCTTATATATAGTATTCCAAAATAGGGGTTTTATCAGTATCCCATATTATTGATTCAATTATTGTCACAGTATCATCTGCATAATATTTTATATTATTAAATCAATAATTAACACGACACAATTATTCATATTATTAGTTAGCATTATTGGCAATGTCTAGAAAGTTCTGTCAAGAAAGGAGGTTAGGTTATATAATTGCGCGCCAATAAGGATAAATCTTTATCGAAAAGCCATCTCTTTCTTGAAAATGATCTGGTTATTAATATTGTGAGCTTATTATATTAATTATGAATAATTATTATGTGGTAGATATTAGCTCAATTTTGATATAAATGAAGGAATTTAGCATGAAATATTTGTTAAAAGTTTGGCAATTATCTTCTCCGATAAAATATTCACTCAAATATATTATTATAATATTACATTATAATAATGTGATAATATAATAATATAATTTTTTTATAATTTAAATGGTAATATTATTATTATAATATATACTTTTTAGCATAAAAGAATTCAAAACCATTTTTGTGCACTTATTCTTTCCTACCATCTCTTGCAATGCAATTCTTTTTTTTCAAAATTGTGGGCCCCAACCATTGGAAATGATAACTTAGGCAAAGAAAAAAAAGGAAAGTTAGGCAGGAGTGTTAGGCAGAAAATTAGGCAAACCTGCTTATTTTTTTCCTCCGTGTTGCGCTATAAAATGGGGGGTAACCCTCCATCCTAAATACACCATCACAATATCAGAAATTTTTCTTCTATAATATTGTGAGTATTTTTTTTGAGTATAAGAATACATTGAGTGTAGCTTTTAGTGCAAGATTTTCTCAAGATAATATTCGATATTCTAAGTCAGATCTAGTTTCTACGTATTAAGGTAAATGATATTATTTTTTTCGTAAATAATATTATTTAATTTCAATACTCGTAAGAAATATCATTTTCTTTCATACTCCATATTATGTAAGTGATATTATTTCATTTCATATTCCTAAATTTAAACTTACTATGGTAAGTATTGCTTCTATAATTTCTGAAATGATTAGAAGTTCCCTACGTTTTGCGCTTCATCTAATATCATTTCATTAGAATATTGATCTGAACATTCTTATTAAATTTTAATCTTTTCATGTTGAGGTACTATTTATGGGTACTATTCATACTACGATTATTCATTAAAGATCGCTCCAATGTAATTTAATTTTTTTTCTGTCCAAATTATTTTAATTGATACATGAATATTATTCTTGAATTTACTTCACAATTAGTTATCATGTTGATAATTTAGACATTCTTGAACTCTGGATAAATTGAATTATAAAATTTTAATATTTATCCTAATTGATCTCACTTGATTGATTCTTTATATCATTGTCATCATCCTCATGCTTATATTGTGGTGAAAGTCATCTTTGTCCCGTAGTGCAAAGATGAACTGTTGATTGGTATAATTATGACCAGGAATTGTGTAATGGTATAATCATGACTTGTAATGTTACAGTCAAAGGTTTGCGGTGAAAGTCCTTTTTGGCTGTAGTGCATAGATGGACAGTTGTTTGGCATGATCATGACAACTAGTGATACAAACGAATATCTTTGGCTCGTAGTGCATGGATAATTTGTTGATTTAAAACATTTATTGATTGGTGTTACAGGGATAAAATATTGATAATAAAATTTTAAATTATAGAAGATAGTAGACATCATGTTCTACTTGACTTTTCTAATGGATTGCTTGTTCCGCTGCAGTTGTTGATCTAAAATTTGTTGTCTATTGTATTCTATCAGATTTTTCATTGTTGAGGACTAAGGATGATTTGTTCTTCATTATCTTAGTCATAATATTCTTTACTGGGTTAGTTGAGCTCACATTTTTTCTTTTGGTTTCATTGTTGGCAAGAATGTAGTTGGGACTAGTCGGGGAATTGAGTAATGATCCAAGATAGTTATTATAATAGTTCTCACTATTTTGTAAAATAGTGTGATAATAATTGTAATAAGAACTTTATTTGAGTTTGGATATTGTATACGAGACAATGTTTGTATTAAAACTCACAACGTATGTGTTGTCGTATTTTGCACGACAGGTTGTATTAATGAAGTTTGTATTTGATTTTTGTACCATGTATTTGGCGACTCAAAATAGGTTGTGTGGACTTATTTTGGAGGCATTAAACAAAATTATTGAAAAGAAACATGCATGATGCATCTACAAAGAAATGCTAAACATGCTTGCAACCCAAAATATGAACAAAGATATAAATAAACCACTGTAAATTTTCTAAATGATTCCATGGTGCTTATTCTTATGCCAAAAACATATCTAAGCAAAAAACACATCCAATTCACAAAACAGATCTTTTTCCATATTAAAATACACATTTCCAATTAATTAAAACAAATGCTAAGCATTTTCCTCACCTGCAACTAGATACACAGTCGATGCATAGAAAACCAGAATGGAAGGAAGAAACACAACCATCTAGTAATTAATCCACCATTTCTTGATCGATAAGAGATAAAATGCCCCAGGAAAAACATCCGAATCGTTGGCAACACTGTCGCTTCCGCTAGTAACATTTATAGCCTACGGCTGAATCAACAGGTCACGACAGAATGACCGCTTCCCCCGATACCCGGTACCCAATTAACAATGAGAAGAAGCATAAAAATGGTTGTACATATGTATATACATAAATGTAGAGAGAGAGAGTGGAAGAAAGAAACCTGTTTTGGGGGAGAAGAGCTCACCATTTTTAGAGAAGAACATGCTGGATCGATTTCTCACTTTGGGGGAGAAGAGCTTGAGCGATTTCTGATTTCAGAAGAAGCTCAATTTTGATTCAGGAGGAGAAAAACTTTAAAACAAATTTGACAGAATGACACCGATTTGATAAACTGTGTAAAAAAAAATATATTACATGACTGTGTATAGCCATTTTCCCCTTACTATATTATCCTTGCATATCTAAATATAGGAAATGATATAATTTAATAATGTCTATATATCAGAATTATTTTACTTAGTTTTTTTTTATTATATGTCACCACCTATCAAACAAATTAACAACTCATTAAGTTTAGTGGTAAATACAAAATAAAAACACATCACTAATATTTACATATATTACAAATGAGACTCTTTTTATGTAATTAAGAAAACAATTTTTTTTTAATGTTTTTATTTAAAGGTGTTCCTCTTGATAAAAATCCTACGTCGGCAATTGCTTAAACCTCTATCACTAAATTATAAAAAAATATAATTATGGCCCAAAGAAGAATGAAAATGTCATTTTATATTTAATTGATAACTATATTGAAAATAATTCTATAATAACCAATTTTTTCAAGGGGCAATTCAATTTGTGCAAGTTGCCAAGTTTGGGAGAGATTTTGTTACTATGGATAAACAAAGACATTGCATGAAAAAGTTTCATAGTGACAACTGACAATATAGACAACTGACATTGTCTAAAATGAAAACTCCACCAATCAAGTTTAAAATGAAATAGAGACATTAGAAAAAAACAAACAAAGAAACTATGTCTATTTTAAATGTACTCCTTAATAACAAACAATTTCAAGTTGGTTGGAATTAAACTTCAACTTGTAGAGATATTCATCATTTTTTCTAAAGCCATCTTCCGCTATTCTTGTGGATAGCGGAAGAATTTTATCACCATCTTATCATTACCTAGAAGCCGGTCGTAAGTTTCTTCAAGAAACGGCTCCTCAAGCTCCAACAACATCAACTCCATATAAATCTCATACACACGATTGAAAACTTTTAAGACGATCACGAGATTTTCGATTACCACCATACACGACTAAACATGCTATTGAAATCATCATCTTGGCTCCTAACAACCTTCCTCTTCTTTTTTCTGTGTTCATGAACACAGTACAAATAACAATGAATTGTGAAGCTTAGGGAAACCCAACTAATTCAATTTGTATGATTGCAGTTGCAAGAAAGGCCACTGTTGCCTAATGAGACATGGCATCTGTTACATATTGCTCAAGGAATGACTTGTACGTACTTTGATAAGTAAATCCTCTCCTCTATAATGTTCCTCTGATTTATTTTTCTTTTGTTCTATTTAATGCAACACACATTACTACACATTATGTTTAACAGAATTGACCTGAAGATAAGTCTTTGTCTTGGGGAACGCTACAAAGATAGTAGTACTACTCACATCTTATCTTAATTCTTATGTGAACTTGTTAAATTTTCATTGGGTTAGTTTGTGTTATTATTAGCCAATCCGTAACACAGATAAAACAGGCAATATCTCTAGCTACCGGGATGACATCAGTTTGTATCCGTTCGTCGTTCCACCAGTGAAGTAGGAACATTCTTTATACAATGCAATAGGATCAGGCTATGGAAGACGGTTTGAAAACAAAAAAACATATAGAATAATACTTTCCCAGTCCATTTCTTAAAGTATTAACCTAAAACTTTCAAGTTATAACAAATGCCACTAATGCAATTCAAACTTAGTTAGAAGGTTAATTTTGTAAATTAGCACTTTGGCTTAAGACTTTTGATAGTTAGTTCTTAATTCCAATAGCTAGCTAGATCATCCCTAGCATATACACAACCAGGATAATCTTGTATGTATGGAATAAATTTAAGCACTTGTAGTTACTACATAGTTAAATATGGAAATTGTGAAAATAAATACTGCGACACGGTATTGGCAAACTTGTTGAACATATTTTCCCAACTGTACGTCTAGTAAATTGCTTTAATGTTTAATCTTAAATTCACCTACCAATACCAAAAACTTTCTGCATGGCTTTCCCCATGAAATTAATTAAATTTGGAGCTATCTTTGGTAAATAAGTGATCTTAGAGTGAGTTTATGCTTCGAATCCTTACCTGCAAGTTTGGTTTGACTCTCCCCCTCTTCTCTCTAGATCTCTCCACAGACTAACACAGTTAGCCTCGACAAAAATCAATACGACACACAAAATGCATACATAACACACAACGCATATCCTTCTATACTTATCATGGCCAGAAGGCCCAGAAATATTTTCATCCCACTTTTCTTGTATATTCATTTCGTCCATATATCTTGCATAGATTGCTTCTAAATTGCTAGTTTATAGAATCATTTTCGAGATTATTCTTAAGATATTTCAATACAAATTAAACATGTATTTATACTTGTAGTATTTTAAAAGAGTGGTTATCATTTCGAGAGACAAAAATAAAACTGAGCAGGAATTATAATTGCAGGGTATAGTATCGGGAGTATAATCAATTAATGAAATATTTATAATCAATTATGATACGATCATCTGAACATAAACATCGCTATTAGAAAATAGTCCATCAATTATGGGATGTAACAGGTTACAACTTATATGCTAGAAATACACAACTAGAACTGAACCTTAGCAATGATCCTAATGGATACCTCATTCTCAAAGTATATAGTAGTTGGTTGTAGAAGAATCTAACAAGGAAAAACCTGATGAGCTTCTCTTAAAACTTATACATATGTGTGACTAGCAATCTTCGAAAGGCCAAATCTTTAAGGCTTGTCTTGCTGAGTGTAGATGTAGTCCAAGTGAACCTCTGCAATGGCCCTTCTCTTCAAGCACTCTTCATCTCCATTTTTACATTCCTCCAACCCCATCAGCTTCTGTAAAAGTTTTCAAACAAAAAAACACTAGATAAGTATAGTAACCTTGATTAACAAGTTCAATAAGAGAAGAAATTAGTATAAAAAGGTTACCTCTAAAGATTCACTGCCTTCTTCCATGTCTAAATTATTGAACTTAACCAGTTCATTTACTCCTGCAAATTAAAGATTCAAGATTTTAGATATTACTCCCTAGTTCTACAAAAAGAGTATCAGTATTCAAAATATGTGAATTGATATGATAATGAAACTATGATTATAAACGGAAGGATATGATGCCAATTTCTACTACTATCACCAAAACGTGGACTCTTTTTTTGACAAATAAGGCCCTTTTTTGAAACGGAGGAAGTAGATACCAAGAAGAGTTGATGGAAAAGAAGTGAAGAAATAATTTGGTTACCTTGCTTGGTTGCTAAAAAACGGGCAGATGTTTGTGAGGTGATGAGGAAAATAAAGTAGAATAAAAAGCCACAACAAGAATGGAAGTTTTGCTTCATTTTTTCAGCTTATAGAGAAAAAAATGAGGAGCGAAATTATGTTGTTGGGAGTTGGGGGTGTTGGATGCCTAGTATATATATACATATACAAAGAAAGTATCCACTATTTTGAGCCACATGACATGAAGGCTCTAAATAAGGCAGTTCCTAGTATTAATTATGTTATAGATTGGACCCAAACCACCATCATCTTATTATTATACTCTCCATGCTTGTATGACACAACACCACTAAATTGCTGAGAGAGGGAAGTAGCTTTAGTCATTGTCAAAATAGTGGTCCAGGCTAAGTCCAAGGACTCCCAAAAATCAATGTGTGATAGTGGCTGACAGTCATAAGAAAGTCAACCTTTTGGACATGCTGACAACTGTTTCCCATCATCACTTGTTTTTACCTTATACTGTATGCTGACACGTTTATAGGAACTTGTATTAACTACTAGTAGTGTTTATTATTATTCTCATTGGAATATTCGTCGTGTGTTTTTACAATCTGAATTCTGGTTTCATTGCTTATTATTCAAAGATTTATTATTCTATTGGATCATCCTCGTCATTGTGAATTTCACCGACGCGGTTCCGTTATTATTATTCTATTGGAATAACTCAATCTATCCAAGATCGCATTTACTATGATTTCTTTTGTTATTCCATTCTTTATTATACCCAAATTAGTTAAAACTTTGACTTATACTCCATGAAATTAGTAGAATATCTTTGATATTTGCGTTTCATCCAAAGATATCTTTTCATGAAAATATTCTTCCATTATTCTTGAATTTTACTTTACAAAACAATGATCGTGTTGATAATTTGGACGTTAATAATTCTGGATTAAATAATTCTTGAACTTGTTTTATTGAATTATTATGTCATTGTCATCATCCTCACGTTATATTATGTTATCTTTGCTTTACGCAAGATAGATGAAACTTAGTATGATTATGCACTGAGGATCATTCTAAGATAATCACGCCATTGATATAAATGATGTAACAAAAGTCCTCGAGGGCTGTAATGCGTTGATGGATAGTTTTTGGTATGATTATGACCAGGGGGTGATTCGGTATAGTCATGACCATTGATAATTTGATGAAAATCCTCGACATTTGATACGAGGATGATTAGATATTGTGGTTTATTCATTAAACTGAGTCTTAGTGATAAAAATTGATGAAAACCTTTTAAAACCTAAAAGATAATAGACTTTATTTTCTACTTGACTCTTTTAATGGATTGCATATTCCGTTGCAGTTAAACTGGTTGTCTATTGTATTTTATCAGTTTAACATTGTTGAAGACTATTGATAATTTATTCTGCATTATCTTAGTCATAATATTTCTTACTGGGCTAGTTGAGCTCACCCTTTCTTTCACTGTTCTCTTCAGGAAATGAGAATATAGCTGGGACGAGTTGGGAAAACGAGTGATGGTCCTGAAGATAGCATTAGTAGTCCTCACTATTATGTGAAATAGTGTGATAATAATTGTAATGAGGACTCCTTGAGTATGGATATTGTCTAAATGACAATATTCCTATTAGAACTCTCAGTTTATGTATTGTCGTATGTTACACGACAGATGTATAATTAAGTTTGTATTTGAATTTATGTACCATGTAAGTGGCGACCCAAGATGGGTGACGTATACCTAATTTTGGGGGTGTCACATCAAACCTCTAAGAAACATCCGTAATACGCTCCTCATTCTCCACCAAATGAGGTGCAAACCGATAACTCGCAAACTTTGCCTCGTCTTTGAGACACCGCCATGTTGTTTTGCTCTAACTGATGAACTCCACTTCCTTCATACGACGAACACTTTCGTGAAAGTATTTGTCATTAAATAGTTTCAAACGCTTCCCAAGATATCTTGAGTCATGCATTTGGATGGGTACGCTTCACGAACTCCCCGTTGAAGAATCGCCGCCGCCACTTAACAACATAAAGGTGGCGAATGGAACCTTCTGTTCTCCGTGCATCCCAAGACATCGAATATCTTGGTAATTTGTTTGACCCATGTTTCCGCCATGATCGGATCCGCTTTCCCTTAAATTCGTGGTCCCAACTCTTTGAATCGCTTGGTCAGTGATAACTTGTGAATTCGCTATCATTTCCTCCTCAGATTTTGAACACGAGTCTCCTCGTCTGCGATTTTTGCATGAATCGCAAAAAGCTTCTAAACATCCCTCGCATCATCATCTCGCCAATGGTGTTGTTCACGGGAGGAATATTGCCACCACAGACGCGTTCTCCTCGTTGGTGAGTACAGACGTCTCCACTGGTCTCATTTCCATTGTTAATATTCTCACGACATTCTCAAATCTTTGTCATAAAACAAGGGTTAATTAAGGAAATCAATATATCACATAATATCCTTATATATCGACCAACTAAAAAATAAGCTTAGGTAGGACACACTAGCGAAGGATTTACTCGCCTCTCCCTCCTAGTTCTATTCCCCGATATCCGCCAGAGATCATATCCCTAAGCTCGATACCAATGTGACCCTCATGGTGCTTCAACCACAACACCTCACAATGGTACTCTATTAGTTTGCCACCAAGAAATCCAAGCGTCCCCTACGGAGAGTCCGGCTTGGTGCATCCCCCATAAATGTGCGAAGTCACCAAATGAGAGGCTCGGGCTCTTTACTTATGGCTCGATACTAACCGTGGCGCCCCCAAAATAGGTATACATCACCCATTCTGAGTTTGTCAATACATGGTACGTAAATAACTACAACTTTATTATTACAACAAGAAAAGCGTGAGTTTGAATACAAATATTATCTTCTGCATAATATCTATACTCAAATAAATCCTCATCACATTTATTGATACATTATTTTACAAAAATGGTGAGGACTACTAAACAATTCTTTCTAAAACCTTCATTCCATACCCCACTGTACTCGCTATATTCTCGCCTCCCGAGAAGAAAAATGGAACAAAAGGAAAAGGGTGAGCTCAACTAGCCTAGTAAAGAATATTATGACTAAGATAATATATACACAAATTACCGTTAGTCTTCAACAGGAAAAATCTAATAGAATACAATAGACAACAAATTTTAAATCAATATTCGCAATGAAATAATAATTCATTAGAAGAGTTAAGTAGAGAATGCAAACTACTATCTTCTATGTATGAATTTAAAAAGTTCATCGCCTATCTTTTATCCTCAGTAACATCAATTAATATATATCTCGAATCAAATATTCATCTTTGCACTACAGCCAAAGATATTCATCACTTAGTCATGTTCATCTAAACACTGCTCATCTTTGCACTACTACCAAAGACATTCTTCAGAAATCATTCATCTTTGCACTACAAAGCCAAAGATATTCAATAATATCATCATTTAAGACCGAGGATGATGAAAATATTTTTAAAGAAACGAATCCAAAGGAAACAAAATGACAAGGATTAAGGATTAAGGATTCAGTACTTTGTTTTATCCATGTTCAAAAATACCTCAAAAATAATCATAGTGGTGTAAAATTCAAGAATGATCAAAACATGGATACAATCAAAGCTAGTATCCGAATAGATATTTTGGACAAAAAGAAGAAATTTCATTTTTTCGAATGAATAGTGCCGAGATATCGTGAATAGTAACTCAGACACCAAAAGATAGAAATTCCACAAAAAACATCTTCACGCTTATTGAATAGATCTCGTGAATAAGAACTCGTGAATAAGTAACTCATGAATAGTAACTCGTGAATAAGTAACTCATGAATAGTAACCCCAACATGAAAAAGTTCCAAATTTGATAAAAAGTTCCAACCAATATTTCAAAGATAATGATATTGAAGAAATAATATCATTTGAGAAGAAAATAACATCCCTTACCTCGAAAGATTAAGATTTAAATTTGAATACCTATATAGTCTTTGAAGGAACTTGCACCGTCCTAACAATACTCAAAGTATACTCACAAGAATACGCTCAATATATCGAGAGAGAATAGAGAGAAACTTGAGGTTTACATTGTGATTTTCAATTCTAACCCAAGACCCTATTTATAGGAAAATGCTTAGAACACCAAAAGCGTAAAATTGAATATAATATTAATATATTTTTCACATTTTCTTTAGCCCACCTTAGACAACTGATCTCAGCCCATTTGAATCACATGTGAGGCCAACTTAGTTGCAAAAAACGTTTTTCTCAAAATAATTAACTAAAACTCCCAAAATTAATTATTTGAACTTGAACTTCAATAATTCATAATAAATAGCCCTTTCATCAGAAAATTCGAATCATGAAGTTTTTATAGGATATTCAATTCTCTACAACTTTGCAGAAGAAAGTTTTTCCAAATTCCAAATAGAAATTGACCGAAATCCACAAACCAGGCGATTTTACGTGCTATAATCAAATTTCTGATTAATAATTGTGTCCACCAACACACAAAACATGTGTTAAACATTTAATGCCACAAAATACTCTTCCTCCTCATATACTCATATATCCCACATTCATTGTAAAAATATCATCGTTAATATATTATTAAAATAATATATTTAAATGAATTATTTTATCGTAATAAGATAAAATATTAATTTTCAACAATTGTCACATTAAAAATTTTCTCCATCTATATCCTCATAAAATCAATATTTTCCCCATCATATAAATTAATAATTAATTATTCATAAATAATATTACGTAATCACATTATTGACAACGAGTGCGGTTCAGGGATAGAGGGGCTTTCCAATAAGAATTTCTTCTTCTTGCCAAGAATTGATTAGGTGACCAAACCTCTCCTTAGGCGTAACTTTCTAGACATTACCAATAATGTTATCTAATAATATTATTCAGATAATATGAATTATTGCTTCGATAATGAAAATACTGTGTAATGACATTATTATCAAACAACAATGAATATAAAATATCAACGCATCAATTATTAACTCAATAAAATATCGAATAAAGAATTATCGTAACCATTATTGAGTAAAGGCCTTCACGTAAGAATCAATAATTGGTACAATACCGTGTAATAAGCTCTTGTGTTTTAACCCATCGAGTATTTTAACAAAGATAATGATGAATAACTACACCGCTATTTTTAAATAACTTATATTTGTCGTTTCTTCATCCAATCGCTTTTCCTTATGGGGCCCACACATGGTATTGCTACCGTAAATATTTAATATTCCCCGACAAAGATTTAATATTCCACGACCAAAACGAATATTCCCCAACAACAATGAATATTTTATAACCACTTGCTTATTTTGAAATATTTATGTATTTTACCCTAACTATCCACATTAATCAAATCAACCCTTACTATTTCAAAATAATAAATAGAAAAATTAAATTTCATTAATAATAAGTTGGGGTCTTATATATCATCCTCGCACGGATGGACAATCTGGAGAGGACTATTCAAACTCTTGAAGATCTATTACTCTGTGTCCTTGATTTCAAGGAGTTGGGACAAGTTCTTACCATTGGTGGAGTTTTCCTACAACAACAGCTTATCAAGCAAGTATTGGCATGGCTCCATTCAAGCGTTGTATGAAAGAAAGTGTCGTTTCCAAGATATCTTTGACGGAGGTGGGTGAAGCAACGTTGTTGGGACCGGAGTTGGTATGTATGACTACTAAAAAGATTCAAACGATCCGACAACGTATAAAAACCTCACAAAATCGACAAAAGAGTTATCTTGATCTTCATCGAAAGGACGTGGAATTCGATATAGGAGATCATGTGTTGTTAAGAGTTGCTCCATGGAAAGGAGTTACAAGATTTGGAAAGAGAGAAAACTTAATCCTCGATTCATCGGTCCATTTTAATCCTCGATCGAGTAGGAACTACGGCCTATAGACTCGCTTTTACCGCCAAATATGTCTCGTGTTCATAACGCTTTTCACATATCCATGTTACGTAAATATGTGAAAGACCCGAACCATATTATTGAGTTAGAACTCATTTAAATAGCGAAAGATTTGACGTATGAAGAGGTTCCTGCTCAAATTTTGGATAAGAAGGAACATATTCTACGCCCAAGGTTATACCTCAAGTCAAAGTTTTGTGGAGGAACCACGATGTTGAGAAATGACTTGGGAGTTAGAATCAAAATGAAATCAAGGTATCCTTACCTCTTCGACATACCAGTATCGCACTTCTAATTTCGAGGGGCTAAATTTCATGTTAAGGGAGGTTGTAAGACCCCAAACTTTTATAAATAAAGATGAATTTTCTATAAATATTATTTTGAATATTATGGAATAATTTGATATAATGTTATAGTTGTGGGTAATATTTATAAATTTTGCAAAATATGTAAGTGGTTATATTATATTCGATTGGTTTGGGAATATTCGTTTTAGCGGGAATATTCGTGATAACTACTCAATCATTGGTGGACCCCATTAAATTAATTATTGTTTTGGATTGAGAAAACGACAAAAATATTTTATTAAAATAACGGCGGAAGTTTTACCGTTGATCTTTGTTGAACTACTCTGGTAGTAAAAAGTACAAGAATACGCCAGTTTGCATAAGAAGACACACCAGTATTGATTATTGATGCTTATGTGAGAAGTCACTCATTTGATTCCATTATTGTTTATTAATAATATGAATTATTATAATGATAATGACGCTTTTGTTTTATTCAGATTATTAACGTAATAAAATGTAAACATCTTTTATATAAAATGTAATACTTTATTAAAGTTATTCTAGAAATAAAATATATTATATTTTATTATGCATAGTGTTTTCACATAGTGTTGCATAGTATTTGCATAGTAAAATGTTTTTATATAAATAGAATATATTATATTTTATTTAAAAGATTTTTGCTTTAAATATGGACCGTCAGATTAAAGTAAATCAATCTGGACCATTCATGGATTATTTACTATGCATTCTATTTTCCTATAAATGAAGCTCATTCCTTCATTATTTTTTTACTTAATTCAATTGAAACTCTAGAGAGAGAAACTATAGAGAGAAAGAAGAAAAGTATTCTGCTACTTCACTTTGCCAATATTCAGTTCTTCTAAGGTAGGGAATATTATTTGTTGTACCCGTAAGAGGTGTTATTCTTTTGTATTCATGAAGAGAACTTCTTTTGTTATTCCATTCTTATTTATTCTGTTGGAATAACCTGTATACGCGGAATCCCCTATACTTGGTGATCTTCTTATTTTACTCCATTCTTCTATTATTCAGTTGGAACATCCTCATCATGTGTTTTACACCTGACCGGTTCCATTTTTTATTATTCTGTTGAAACATCCATGTCTGCATGTGTTTTACACCGACCGTTCCGCTTTTTATCATTCATTGGAATATCCTATCTCGTGTGTTTTACACCGGATCCGGTTCCATCTTTATTATTCTCGTTAAAACATCCCGCTTGGTTGTGAATTTCACCCGACTTCGTTCCGTTATTTATTATTCTCGCTTGAATAACTCACTCAAGGCGATCTATCGCATGCATGGTGATTTCTTTTGTTATTCCATTCTTTATTATACCCAAATGGTTAAAACTTTGACTTCTATACTCCATGAAATTAGTAGAATATCCTTGATATTTCAAGGTTTCATCCAAATCTTTTCATGGAAATATTCTTCCGATCATTCTTGAATTTTACTCTACAAAGCAAGATCATGTTGACATTTGGATGTTATTAGTTCTGAATAACTTAATTCTTGAACTTGTTTAATTGAATTCTTATATCATTGTCATCATCCTCATGTTTTTTTAAAGTCATCTGTGGCACGTAGAGCATGGATGGACTTGGTATGATTATGACCAGGATTATTCTATGTAATCATGACCGTAATATTACAAATGATGTGGTAAAAGTCCTCGATGGTCAGTAGTGCATTGATGGACGATTGTTGGCATGATCATGACCATTAATGAATACACAACTATTCTTGGCCCGTAGTGCGTGAATAATTGTGGTCGTGATACTAAAGAATATCCTCGGTCAGTAAAGCGGGGTGATTCGATGATGTGGATTATTTATTAAAGTCGAGTCTCAATTTATAAAAGGATGAAAACCTTTTAAATCATAAAAGATAGTAGATTTTATTTTCTACTTGACTCTTTTAATGGATTGCTTGTTCACCGCAGCTTAAACTTGATGTTTATTATATTTTATCGCTTTAACAATGTTGAAGGCTATTGATAATTTATTCTCGCATTATCTTAGTCATAATATTTCTTCTTCGGGCTAGTTGAGCTTACCTTTTCTTTCACCGTTCTCTTCAGAAATGAGAACATAGCCGGGACGAGTCGAGAACGGAGTAATGGTCCGCAGGATAGCATTAGTAGTCCTCACTATTCTCGTGAAATAGTGTGATAATAATTGTAATGAGGACTCCTTTTGAGTTTGTATAATATCTAGTAGACATTATTTGTATTCAAACTCACGCTTTATGTCGTATTGTATACACGGCGCTTATATTAGTAAGTTGTATTTAAATTACATGCATACCATGTATCTGACTACCCAAGATGGGTGATGTATACCTAATTTTGGGGGCGTCATACATGCCGAGGTGATCGAGGACTCGGAGGGCACTCTAGAGGTTCCCTTGAGCCCCTATCCAAAAAACCATGGCTCACCGAAGACCCTGCACCACAACAACCTGAACAACAAGTCGTGGTTGCCGACCCCAACATCACCGCCACCCCTTCATCCGAACCGAGCTCTTCCCACGGTTCGCCAACTATTTGTTGGCCAAAAGGCCCTTCGAAAGTGTTCCCGTTCACCCTCTTTGATTACTTCAAACTGCCTTGTGATGTCGAACGGTTCAAGGGTTTCTCTTCCGAAGAGTACCTAGTTGCCTACGTCCGCACCCAGTGCCAGGTAATCATGCAATTATTCATCTTAGTCTTGTGAACTTATGTTTTTGTTTCGATAAATGATGTATATATCTGTTGCAGATAACACAATACTCGCTCGAGCCATCCCTCCTCTTGCCCGAACCACGAAAAAAGAAATTCAACTGAGGACGGATGTACAAATTGCTCGAAGTCGAGGTTGAATCTGAAAGTGCATCAAGAAAAGAACGGATCTCCACGCTGAAACCCAGAACAAGGCGAGCCAAGCCGAACGTCGTGTGGGTGAGCTCGAGAAGAAGTATGCATTACTTCTAGAGGAGAGGGATCATCTGACCGAGGATGTCAAGGATCTGGAAAAGGCTGTTGATGCCCTGCAAGAGAAATTTTCAGAATTGATGGCTAAGATGATGCAGGTCATGCGGGAGAACACCAGTTTAACCTCTGAAGTCAACTAGTTTCCAGAGAAGATCGTCGAGGCCCAGCAGCAAGCGGTTGCCGAATATGAAGAGTTTGAGGCCTTGAACGAGAAGGTCATGGCCCAGTTCGGTGATGGGTACGAAGCTTATCGTGAAAAGGCTCGGGCCAAATTGACTGCTGCTGGGCTCGATGCCTCCATCCTTGATTCCGTTGATGAAAAATCCGAAGCCGAAGATAACCCTCCTCCTGAATAAATATTGTTAGGACTTGTGAATTTTTTTTTTTTGTACTTCGCCCGAATCAGAGCGATCGGGTTTTGTAAAAATTCCCAAGTAAGAATATAACACTTTTGCTTATAAATTTTTGTTATCAGTTATACTCGTGACTAATCTCGATCGGTTTATGTCTTCCCGAACCTTTTGATCGGATTGTGCTTAAAGTTTGTCTAATTTAAAAAATTTAGAGTTTTCTCGATCAGTTATACTCGGGACTTATCTCGATCAGTGGTGTCTTTCTGATCTTTTAAATTGGATTGAGTTCAAAGTTTATCCGTTCGAGTATACGAATATAGACGAAGTTAAGCATCTCCAAAGAAAACTTTCATTTATTTCATTTAAGATTGAAAGGTTACATGGATAAAGAAAAGAATGACATAACTATTATTGGTAAAAAAATTTAAGTCTTCCAGCATGCCATGTATTCTTTACTTCCGAACCATCCATGGCTCGAAGATGGTATGTGCACTGCTTCGGCACCTCCACCACCTCATAAGGTCCCTCCCGGTTAGGCATTAACTTGTGTTGTTCGGGGGGAAGACCCCAAATTTTTATAAATAAAGATGAATTTTTCTATAAATATTATTTTTGAATATTATGGAATAAATTTGATATAATGTTATAGTTGTGGGTAATATTTATAAATTTTGCAAAGTATGCAAGTTGTTATAAAATATTCGTTTGGCTCTGGGAATATTCTTTTGTTAGGAAATATTCGTATAACGGCTCAATCATCATGTGGACCCCATTAATGTAATTATTGTTTGATCGAGAAAACGACAAAAATATTTTATAAAAATAACTACGGAGGTGTTACCGTTAAAACCGTTGAACTACCCTATGGTAAAAGTACAAGAATACGCCAGAGTCAGCATAAGAAGACACTAAGATTGATTATCGATGCTTACGTGAGAAGTCACTCACCTATGCTCAATTATTGCTACAAGAATTGTCGATCATATCTCTTATATTATTGATTCAATTATTGTCACAAGATCATCCTCAGATAATATGTTATAGTATTAAATCAATAATTGAGACGACAAGTTATAAATGATTAATAATTGTTGAAAGATTAAATATGTGTTGATGAAAAAAATGATTTGTGGTAAGTTTGATTATTTTATGGGGGCTCATATGTCATCATCTAAGAGTCTCTTCAATAAGAATAAGTAATTACCTTCGTCAATAGTAATTACCCTTGTGAATAGTATTTACCTTCATGGAATAAGAATTACCTTCATCAATAGTATTTACCTTGTAATAGTATTTACCTTCCTCACAATAGTATTTACCTTCACTGTATCGAACCATAATTTACCTTTACATTACGTCGAACCACTTGTCATTTCACATTACAAAAGCGCCGAACCACTTGTCGCTTCACATTATGTAAAGGCCAAACCACTTTTCTTTTCACCACTCGCTTTTCACTTTTTTTCACACTAAGAAAAGCTAAGCTAGAAATCTTCTATAAATAGAGGCCTAGGGCTTCATTATTTTTCACTTAATTCATTCAAGCTATAGAGAGAGAAAGTATAGAGAGAATAAGAGAGAAAGAAGAAGAGTATTTTGTTACTACACCGCCAGTAAGATTCAATCTCCTACCAAATGTAAGGGGTGTTATTCTTTCTTATTCACGAAGAGAACTCGTTGTTATTCCATCGCTTATTATTCTCGCTGGAATAACCTCATATGCGCTATTTACCCTATACTTGGTGACATTCTTCTATTATTCTCTGAACATCCTGCTCTGCAGTTTTACACCTTGACCGGTTCCGCTTTTTTATTATTCTGCTGAACATCCTGCTCACAGGTTTTACACCCTACTCGTTCCGCTTTTTATTATTCTGCTGAACATCCTCGTCTCGTGTGTTTTTTACACCGACCGGTTCCGCTTTTTTATTATTCTCATTGAATATCCTATCGTGTGTTTTTACACCGGATCCGGTTCCATTTTATTATTCTCGTTGAACATCCCGCTTGCAGTGAATTTCACCGACCGGTTCCGTTATTTATTATTCTGTTGAATAACTCGTCTGCAAAGGCTCTATCGCATGCATGGTGATTTCTTTTGTTATTCCATTCTTTATTATACCCAAATGGTTAAAACTTTGACTTCTATACTCTATGAAATTAGTGGAATATCCTCGATATTTGCGCTTCATCCAAAGATCTTTTCATGAAAATATTCTTCCGATCATTCTTGAATTTTACTCTACAAAACAAAGATCATATTGATAATTTGACGTTAATAATTCCTGGATAAAATAATTTTTGAACTTGTTTTATCAATTCTTATATCATTGTCATCATCCTCATGTTTATATTTTTTTAAAGTCATCTCGTGGGCTTCAGAAGTGCATAGATGGACTTGGTATGATTATGACCGTAGACTATTCTGTAATCACGACCGTAATGTTACAAATGATGTGGTAAAAATCCTCAAAGGTCAGTAGTATCGATGGACGCTTGTTGTACATGATCATGACCATTAATGAATACACAAATATTCTCGCCCGTAGTAGTGCATGAATAATTGTGGTCGTGATACTAAAGAATATCCTCGCCAGAAGTGCGGGGGTGATTCGATGATGTGGAATATTTATTAAAGTCGAGTCTCAAATTATAACAAAGTTGATGAAAAACCTTTTAAAACCTAAAAGATAGTAGACTTTTATTTTCTACTTGACTTTTTTAATGGATCAGATATTCACCGCAGCTTAAACCGTTGTGTCTATTGTATTTTATCGCTTTAACATTGTTGAAGACTATTGATAATTTATTCGCATTATCTTAGTCATAATATTTCTTATCGGGCTAGTTGAGCTCACCCTTTCTTTCACCGTTTCTCTTCGTGAAATAAGAATATAGTGGACGAAGCCTGGGAAACGAAAGTGATGGTCCTCAAGATAAGATTAGTAGTCCTCACTACTATTCTCGTGAAATAAAGGTGATAATAATTGTAATGAGGACTCTTTTTGAGTTTGTATAATATCTAGTAGACGATATTTTTGTATTTAAACTCACGCTTATGTCGATTGCATACCTACGCTTATGTTAAGTAAGTTGTATTTAAATTTCAGCACTACGTAAGTGGCGCACCCAAGATGGTGATGTATACCTAATTTTGGGGCGCCACAATGGTATCGTAGCTTAGGGATACGATCCTCGCTAAGATGTGAGAATAGTACTAGAGGGAGAGACGGGGAATACCTTCGCTAGTATGACCTACCTAAGTTTATGTGGCTATTTTATCGGTTGGTCGTAAGATAGGGATAATTTGTTACATGTCAATTAACCTTTGCTTTTGTGGCAAGATTCTAAAATGACATCCGAGAATGTTGAGAATAAGAATGGAGCGCAGCGATCGCTGATTCACCACATATCAATAATCGTGATAATGTGCATCGTGAAGGCGATAATCCTCATGCAAACAACAACACCGACCAAATGATGAATGATCAAATGTTCGAGGCTTTATGCAATTTATGCAACAAAGAAAGCGAGAGCGACTTCGCCCAAAACGTAGGTGGAAACACTTGAAAACTCTCTAAGCCACACCGCTAAACAATTCAAGGAGCCGGGACCACCGGAGTTTAAGGGAGAGCCAAAACCACTTCTCGCTAAGCATGGATAAAGCAGATTACCAAGATATTTGATGTCTCGGGATGCTCCGAGGAGCAAAAGGTTCCTTTGCGCTTTTATGTTGCATGCGAGAGAGGCGGATTATCGTGGGAATCCAGAAACGTACTCAACCTCATTGATCAAGATATCTTGGGAGAAGTTCCAGAGTCGTTTCAACGACAAATACTTTCCCGAAAGTATTCGCCATACACGAAGGAGGTGGAATTTATCAAGTTGAACAAAACAATATGACCGTGGTCGCAATACGAGGCAAAATTTATGAGTTATCACTTGCCATATTCCACTCTGTGGATAATGAAGAGAGAATGGCGCGAATGTTTTTAAGAGGTTTGAAGTCGAGATACGCCAACATCTTATTTCTCATAAACCGTGTTTGTATTCGATGTTGTAAATAGGGCTCAATTAGTGGAACGCGATAATGAGTCAACACAACTAAAAGAGAGCAAATTCAAGAAAATTATAATACCAAATGGTAGAGTAGTCATCGGGCTTATGACAACAAGCGTGAGGGAATCAATGTGCCGCGATATGGTAACCACTTCGGTGGTAATCGTACAAAACAATAAGAATGGACATTTCAAGAAACGGAGATTCAACAATGGTGGAAAGACGCCAAGACCAAAGACCCATTGTTAAGGAAGGAGAAAGACCACCTATCATATGCTTCAAATGCGAGAGAGAGGGACACATCACCCAAATCAAGGCCATGCCATCCAAAGCATGTTATAATTGTGGAAGAGAAGGTCACTTAGCTCGATTTTATCGCCATCAAGACAAATTCACCTAGAGATGGAGGCACCAAAGGCCATCCCGTAAAATTCAAAACCCAGAGAGCAAAGGAGAGCGCTTTGTCATGACCTCCCAAAGAGCAAGGAACCGAATGAGGTCATCACGTAAGCTTATCATAAACTCTAATGAAGTCTATACTTTATTTGATACCGGCTTACTACCATTCTTTTATTTCTCCTACTACGCCATCGATTAAATTTGACCGAGAAATTAGACTTTCGACTTATCTGTGGAAACTCCGCTGGAGAAACCTTCATTACATCCACTCGCTTATAAGTCTTGTTTGGTTCAAATCGGCACCTTCACATTACCCGTCGATCTTATTTCATTAAAAATACTTGCATTTTTGACGTGATTCTAGGGGATTGATCGTTAACTACTTATCATGCAAAATTGATTGTTTTCGTAAGTGTCATAGCTTTCTTTCATATTCCTAATCAACCTATTATGCTAATTCAAACGACCAAACCATTAAAATCAATCACGGTCATCTCAAGCCATAAAGCTATTCGCTTATTGAAAAACGGATGTCAAGCTTTCTTAGCTCATGTTACGATTTAAATAAAATATACGCCGCTTTTTAAACGATATTCCTATTGTTAATAAATTTCCGACGATTCCCCCAAGAACTTCCCGCGCCTACCCCCGTAGCGCGTGAAATTGAATTTTGTATCGACTCTTGAACCCCAGACAAAACCTATTTCCAAAGCCCCATATCGAATGGCTCTATCAACTTCGTGAGTTAAAGACCCAACCGCAGAAATTGTTAGACATCGGGCTTTATTCGGCCCTAGTACTTCTCCTCGGGGTGCTCCTGCTCTATTCGTGAAGAAGAAAGATGGGAGTATGCGACTTTGTATTGATTATCTGGAGTCAATCATGTCACCATCAAAAATAGGTATCCATCGCCACGTATTGATGACCTGCTTTGACCAACAGCAAGGAGCCAAATTCTTTTCAAAGATCGATCTTCGCTCCGGATATCACCAATTGAAGATTAGAATCACGACATTCCAAAGACGGCTTTCGTAACTCTAGACGGCATTATGAATTCCTAGTCATGTCCTTTGATCGACTAATGCTCCCACCGCTTCATGGATATGATGAACCGAGTATTCAAGGAATATTTAGATCACTTTGTGGTCGCCTTTATCATTGACATCCTTATTTATTCCAAAAGCCGTGAAGATCATGAAGCAACACTTGAGGTCGACACTCCAAAAGCTTCGTGAATATAAGCTTTATGCCAAGTCAAGAAATGCGAGTTCGGCTTGAAGAAGTAGCATTCCTTGGGCACGTGGTATCAAGTCATGGAATATCCGCTGACCCAAAGAAAGATCAAGCTATTCAAAGTCGGGAACAACCTAAATCAATGACCGAAGTAACGAGCTTTCTGCGCTTAATGGTTATTATCTGAGATTCGTGGAAGGATTTTCTAATCGCTATTCCATCGACTCACCGACTTTTAAAATATACAAAGTTCTATTGGAGCGAAGAATGTGAGAAGAGTTTTCAAGAACTCAAGAGGAGACTTATTTTTCAAAGACTGCTCGACAATACCATCCGCTCTTGAGGGATTTGTCATCTACAAAGGATGCTTCTGCAAAGGGTTGGGATGTGTTCTATGCAACATGGAAAAGTTATAGCTTTATGCCTCATGACAACTCAAAGAATATGAGAGGAATTATCCTACTCATGATCTAGAGTCAAGCAAATGTTGTTTTTGCACTTAAAATTTGGAGGCATTACTTGTATGGGGAGAAAGTGGAGATCTTTACTTGATCATAAAAGCCTCAAATATTTCTTCACTCAAAAGGAACTCAACACGCGACAACGACGCTGGCTTGAACTGCTGAAAGATTATGATCATACCATCCAATACCATCCTCGAAAAGCGAACGTGGTAGTCGACGACGATCGAGTAGAAAATCATACGCAAGCACGAAAAGCGATATTGTCAACGCAAAGGCCCATTTTGTGTGACTTGCAAAGGATGGAGATAGAGTTAAAGACTCTGTGGACGCATGTGATGATAATAGAGTATACGAAAGTAGAACCGACTTTAATCGATAAAGTTAAAGTCGCTCAAGCTACGCACTGGAGCCGATGCGATGAGGAAAAAAAAGCAAGAAGGTGCTATGCCAAAGCAAGAATCGATGAAGAAGGAATACTTCGAGTCAACTCTGCACTTTGTGTTCCTAACGACCTCGATTTAAAGTATAATATCATGATGGAGGCGCACAACACACCATTTGCAATCCATCTCGGGAGTACCAAAATGTATCATGATATTCGCCATACATTTTGGTGGAGCAATACGAAGAGAGAGATAGCGCTGCTTATCTCAAGGTGTCTAACTTGTCAACGAAGTTAAAGCGAGCATCAAGTACCAAAAGGTCCATTGCAAACCACTTGAAATTCCGTAATGGAAGTGGGAGCACATTACCATGGATTTCAAGCACGGCCTTCCTAAGGTTTCTCAAGGCATCGATGCGATTTGGGTCATTGTTGATAGATCGACCAAGTCCGCTTTCATTTCTACCGAATACGAAACTTATACACTTGAACGCCTTGCTCAGATGTATATAAACGAGATTGTAAGATCGCATGGTATGCCAGATCCATAGTTTCCGATCGAGACCCAAGATTCACTTCACGATTTTGGGTTAGTTTGCAAAAAGCTATGGGCACAGACTTCACGATTTAGCTCTCAAGATATCATCCTCGTATTTGACCGGACAATGGAGAGGACTATTCAAACTCTTAAGATCTATTAAGACTCGTGTCCTTGATTTCAAGGGAGTCAGGACAAGTTCTTACCATCGGTGGAGTTTTCCTACAACAACAGCTTATCAAGCAAGTATCGCATGGCTCCATTCAAGCATCAGATGGAAGAAAGTGTCGCTTCCAAAGATACCGGGACGAGGTGGGTGAAGCAACGTTGTTGGGACCGAGTTGGTACGTATGACTACGGAAAAGATTCAAACGATCCGACAACGATAAAAACCTCACAAAATCGATAAAAGAGTTATGCCGATCTTCATCGAAAGGACGGGAATTCGATATAGAGATCATGTGTTGTTAAGAGTCGCTTCCATGGAAAGGAGTTACAAGATTTGGAAAGAGAGGAAAACTTAATCCTCGATTCATCTGGCCCATTTTAATCCTCGATCGAGTAGGAACTGTGGCCTATAGACTCGCTTTCACCGCCAAATATGTCTCGTGTTCATAACGCTTTTCACATATCTATGTTACGTAAATATGTGAAAGACCCAACCATATTATCGAAAGTTAGAACCGGATTTAAATAGCGGAAGATTTGACGTATGAAGAGGTTCCTGCTCAAATTTTGATAAGAAGGAACATATTCTACGCCCAAGGTTATACCTCAAGTCAAAGTTTTGGGAGGAACCACGATGTTGAGGAAATGACTTGGGAGTTAGAATCAAATGAAATCAAGGTATCCTTACCTCTTCACATACCAGTATCGCACTTAATTTCGAGGGCTTAAATTTCATAAGAAGGGAGGTCAGTAAGACCCCAAATTTTATAAATAAAGATGAATTTTTCTATAAATATTATTTTTGAATATTATGGAATAAATTTGATATAATGTTATAGTTGTGGGTAATATTTATAAATTTTGCAAAAAGTATGCAAGTTGTTATAAAATATTCGCTTGGCTCTGGGAATATTCTTTTTAGTTAGGAATATTCGCATAACGGCTCAATCATCAGGACCCTATTATGTAATTATCATTTGATCGAGAAAACGACAAAAATATTTTATAAAAATAACTACGAGGTGTTACCGTTAAAACCGCTGAACTACCCGGTGGTAAAAGTACAAAGAATACGCCGTAGTCGCATAAGAAGACACTAAGATTGATTATCGATGCTTACGTGAGAAGTCACTCACCATATATGCTCAATTATTGCTACATGAAGAATCACGATCATATCTCTTATATTATCGATTCAATTATTGTCACAAGATCATCCGTATAATATGTTATAGTATTAAATCAATAATTGAGACGACAAGTTATAAATGATTAATAATTGTTGAAAGATTAAATATGTGTTGATGAAAAAAAAATGATTTGTGGTAAGTTTGATTATTTTATGGGGGCCTATATGTCATCATCTAAGAGTCTCTTCACAATAGTAATTACCTTCACAATAATAGTAATTACCCTTCACAATAGTAATTACCTTCATAATTACCCTCGTGAATAGTAATTACCTTCACCAATAGTAATTACCTTCAGAATAGTATTTTACCTTCACAATATAGTATTTACCTTCGCTTAATAGTAATTACCTTTACCGACGTCGAACCACTTGTCGCTTCACATTACAAAGCGCCGAACCACTTGTCGCTTCACATTACAAAGGCCAAACCACTTTTCTTTTCACATCATTAAGCCCACTTTCTTTTCACACTCTAAGAAAGTGCTAAGCTAGAAATCTTCTATAAATAGAGGCCTAGGGCTTCATTATTTTCACTTAATTCATTCAAGCTATAGAGAGAGAAAGTATAGAGAGAATAAGAGAGAAAGAAGAAGAGTATTTTGTTACTACACCGTCATAAAAGATTCAATCTCCTACCAAATGTAAGGGTGTTATTCTTTCTTATTCATGAAGAGAACTGTTGTTATTCCATCGCTTATTATTCTCGTTGAATAACTCAGATATACGCTGGTTTACCCTATACTTGGTGACATTCTTCTATTATTCGCTGAACATCCTGAACATTATTATTCTCTGCTGAACATCCTGTCACAGGTGTTTACACCGACCGGTTCCGCTTTTTTATTATTCTCGCTGAAACATCCTGTCGTGGTTTTACACCGACCGGTTCCGCTTTTTTATTATTCTCATTGAATATCCTATCTCGTGTTTTACACCGGATCCGGTTCCATCTTTATTATTCTCGTTGAACATCCTCGCTTGCAAAGTGTGAATTTCACCGACCGTTCCGTTATTTATTATTCTGTTGAATAACCTCGTCATGCGGCCTATCGCATGCATGGTGATTTCTTTTGTTATTCCATTCTTTATTATACCCAAATGGTTAAAACTTTGACTTTCTATACTCCATGAAATTAGTGGAATATCCTCGATATTTGCGCTTCATCCAAAGATCTTTCATGAAAATATTCTTCCGATCATTCTTGAATTTTACTCTACAAAACAAGATCATATTGATAATTTGACGTTAATAATTCCCGGATAAAATAATTTTTGAACTTGTTTTATCAATTCTTATATCATTGTCATCATCCTCATGTTTATATTTTTTTAAAGTCATCTCGTGGCCCAGTAGTGCATGGATGGACTTGGTATGATTATGACCGTGAGACTATTCTTGTAATCACGACCGTAATGTTACAAATGATGTGGTAAAAATCCTCAAAGGTCAGGTAGTAGTGCATCGATGGACGCTTGTTGGCATGATCATGACTTATTAATGAATACACAAATATTCTCGCCCGTAGTGCATGAATAATTGTGGTCGTGATACTAAAGAATATCCTCGTCAGAAAAGTGTGGGTGATTCGATGATGTGAATATTTATTAAAGTCGAGTCTCAAATATAACAAAGGATGAAAAACCTTTAAAACCTAAAAGATAGTAGACTTTATTTTCTACTCGACTTTTTAATGGATCAGATATTCACCGCAGCTTAAACCGGTTGTCTATCAGATTTTATCGCTTAACATTGTTGAAGACTATTGATAATTTATTCTCGCATTATCTTAGTCATAATATTTCATCGGGCTAGTTGAGCTCACCCTTTCTTTCACCGTTTTCTTTCAGAAATGAGAATATAGCCGGGACGAGCCTGGGAAACGAGTGATGGTCCTCAAGATAAGATTAGTAGTCCTCACTATTCTCGTGAAATAGTGTGATAATAATTGTAATGAGGACTCTTTTTGAGTTTGATAATATCTAGTAGATTTATATTTGTATTTAAACTCACGCTTTATGTCGATTGCATACACATGCTTATGTTAGTAAGTTGTATTTAAATTCTGTACCATGTAAGTGGCGACCCAAGATGGGTGATGTATCCCTAATTTTGGGGGCGTCACAATAGCAGAGTCCCGAACCTCTTCTAGCAGATCCAGATTTGTTTTTAGATTGTCAACATTGTATTGCTCTTTGTACTGACTGACCCTAAGAGTGGGGGATTCGATCTCAACTGGTATGAGTGCATCGGTCCCATATGCCAATCAGAAGGGAGAGTCCCTGGTTGTTATCCTCGAAGTAGTCCGATATGCCCACAAAAGATAAAGGTAATTTCTTGAACCATCGAATTTTTAATTCATCCAACCTTATTTTGATCCCGTTAAGTAGGGTTCGATTGGTCACTTCTACTTGACCATTCGACTGAGGATGGGCGACTGAAGTCCTGCGATGCTGAATTCCCAACTCTTTCAAAAGCCTTCGAACTTAGACCCCACAAACTATTTGCCGTTATCCGAGACCACTGCCATCAGTATGCCAAAACGATAAACCACTCCTTCTTTGAAAAATTTTAGGCATTCTTGTTCTATGATCTTCAGAATGGCTCGCTTCACCCATTTCATTATATAGTCGATAAATAGCCACGATCACAAAGCTAACTTGTCCCTCGCCTTCAAAGCAGAGGTTCTAAGATGTCGATTCCCCAACAAAGAAAGGAATCGGGATAAGACGAATATAACTCTTCTTCGAGAGGTTGATGTGGGATGGTGTTGTTTAGTGACACTGGGACATCTTCTGACGAATTCCTTGGCCTCTGTGTAGATAGTCGACCAGTAATACCCTTGCCTCAAAATCTTATGTGCCAGTGACTTTGCTCCCATGTGATCCCCACAGATCCCTTCATGTACCTCCCGAAGAGTGTAATCTGCCTCTGATGGAGTTAAGCATTTTAGCAGTGGAGAGCTAAAAGCCCTTCGGTAGAGATCCTCATCAATGAGGATGAAGTTTGAACTTCGGTGTTTGATCTATCTTGCAAGGATTCGGTCCGAAGGGAGAGCCCCATCTGCCAAGTAGGAAATATAAGGTGTGAGCCAAAGAATCAAGCTCATAGGTAGCTAGTATTGCCTTTTGGAACACTGGGCCATTCTAGAACCTCCATGTAAGACCCCAACTTATTATTAATGAAATTTAATTTTCTCTATTTATTATTTTGAAATAGTAAGGGTTGATTTGATTAATGTGGATAGTTAGGGGTAAAATACGCAAATATTTCAAAATAAGCAAGTGGTTATAAAATATTCATTGTTGTTTGGGAATATTCGTTTGGTCGTGGAATATTCGTGACACGGGAATATTCGTGATGACTACAAGAACCATGTGTGGGCCCCATAACTAAAAGCGATTGGATGAAGAAAACGACAAAATATAAGTTGTTTAAAAAATAACGGTATAGTTGTTACTAGTTAATACCGTTAAAATACTCTTGGGTTAAAACACAAGAAGACACCAGATTACACCAATTATTGATTCTTACGTAAGAAGGCACTACTCAATAATGGTTACAAAATTACTTGTCAAAGATTTTTTATTGATTTAATAATTGCTGCACGTTGATATTTTATATTTATCATTGTTTCAATAATTGTCATTACACAAGATTTTTCATTATCGAAGCAATAATTCATATTATCCTAATAATATTATTAGATAACATTATTGACAATGTCTAGAAAGTTCTGCCTAAGGAGAGGTTTGGTCACCTAATCAAAGCCAAAGAAGGAGAAATTCTTATCGAAAGCCCCCTTTTCCAGGAACCGCCTTTGTCATTAATATTGTGATTTTGTAATATTATTTGTGAATAATTAATTATTGATTCATATGATAAGGAAAATATTGATTTTATGTGGATATAGATGGAGAAAATTTTTAATGTGACAATTGTTGAAAATTGAAATTTTATCTTTTCTCGATAAAATAATTTATTTAAATATATTATTATATTATAATAATATAATAATGGTGATATTTTTACAACGAATGTGGGATATATGAGTATACGAGGAGGAAGAGTATTTTTGTTGCAATAAATATTTAAAACATGTTAAACATGCTCTGGTGGACCCCATTTATCGATCGAAATTTGATTATACCGTAAAATCGCCTGCTTGTGGATTTCTTTCCAATTTCTATTTGAATTCGGAAAAACTTTCTTCTGCAAAGTTGTAGAGAATTGAATTTCCTATAAAAACTCGTGAGATTTGAATTTTCTGATAAAAGGACTATTTATTATGAATTATTGAAGTTCCAAAGTTCCGAAATAATTAATTTTTGGGAGTTTTAGTTAATTATTTTGAGAAAAACATTTTTTGCAACTAAGTTGGCCTCACATGTGATTCAAATGGGCTGAGATCAGTTGTCTAAGATGGGCTAAAGAAAATGTGAAAATATATATTAATATTATATTCAATTTTCTACTTTGTGTTCTAAGCATTTTCCTATAAATAAAAGTGCTTAGGTTAAATTGAAAACACACCGTAAACCCAAGTTTCTCTCTATTTCTCTCTCGATATATTGAGCGTATTCTTGTGAGTATACTTTGAGTATTGTTAGATCTAAGACCCTTCACTACCCTATTAATGAAATTTCTTTCGAATGTTTTTTCTTCTTGATATTATTTCTTCAATCATTATTATGTAAATATTGGTTGAAACTTTTTATCAAATTTGGAACTTTTTCATGTTGGGGTTACAATTCATGGTTATATTCATGAAAGTTAGGGTTAATTCAATTACTATTCAAATATTTTCAAAATACTATTCAAAGCGTGAAGATATTTTTTGTGAAATTTCATCTTTTGTTGTTGGAATATTACGTTCATGTAAGACCCCAACTTATTATTAATGAAATTTAATTTTCTATTTATATTTTGAAATAGTAAGGGTTGATGTGATTAATGTGGATAAATTAGGGGTAAAATACGCAAATATTTCCCAATAACTGGTTATAAAATATTCATCATTGATTTGGAAAATTCGTTTGGTAATATTCAGAGTTGTTTAAAATAAAATGCTGTGGGCCCCATAACTAAAAGCCCATGCTGACGATTGGATGAAGAAAACAAATATAAGTCGTTAAAAATACTAGTTATTACAAGCTATAATCGTTAAAATACACAAGAAGATACCAGATTGCACCAATTATCGATTCTTACGTAAGAAGGCACTACTCAATAATGGTTACAAAGAATTACCGCTCAAAGATTTTATCGATTTAATAATTGTCATTGATATTTTATATCATCATTGTTTCAATAATTGTCATTACACAATATTTTTCATTATCGGCGCAGCAATAATTCATATTATCCTAATAATATTATTAGATAACATTATTGGCAATGTCTAGAAAGTTCTGCTCAAGGAGAGGTTTGGTCACCTAATCATACAAGAAGAAGAGAAATTTTATCGAAAGCCCTCTTCTTCCTGAACCGCTGCCATTGTCAATATCATGATTCTCAGTATTATTATTTGAATAATTAATTATTGATTCATATGATGAGAAAAATATTAATTTTATGTGGATATAGATGGAGAAAATTTTTAATGTGACAATTGTTGAAAATTGAAATTTTATCTTTTTCCGATAAAATAATTCATTTAAATATATTATTATATTTTAATAATATAATAATGGTGATATTTTTACAACGAATGTGGGATATATGAGTATACGAGGAGGAAGAGTATTTTTGTTGCAATAAATGTTTAAAACATGTTAAACATGCTCTGCGGGACCCCATTTATCGATCAAATTTGATTATAAATTTATAAAATCGCCTGCTTGTGGATTTCTGGCAATTTCTGTTTGAATTTGGAAAACTTTCTTCCGCAAAGTTGTAGAGAATTGAATTTCCTATAAAAACTCATGAGATTCAATTTTCTGATAAAAGGGCTATTTATTGTGAATTATCAAAGTTCAAGTTCAAATAATTGATTTTTGAAGTTTTAATTATTATTTTAAAGAAAAACGTTTTTTTGCATTTAAGTGGGCTAACATGTGATATTAATTGCTTGAAATCAGATCTTCAAAGATGGGCTAAGGAAATTTATAATATATATTAATATTTTATTAAATTTTCTCGCTTTGTGTTCTAAAGATTTTCCTATAAATAGGTGCTTAGGTTAGAATTGAAAATCACACTTTAAATCAAGTTTTCTCTCTATATTATCGAGCGTATTCTTGTGAGTATTTTGAGTATACTTTGAGTATTGTTAGACTATGCAAGCAAGTTCCTTCAAAGACTATATCCTAGATTCCAAATTTGTAAGTACTAATCTTTCGAGGTAAGGGATGTTATTTTTTTCTCAAATGATATTATTTCTTCAATATCATTATGTTTGAAATATTGATTGAACTTTTTATCAAATTTGGAACTTTTTCATGTCAAGTTACTATTCATGAGTTACTATTCACGAGTTACTATTCACGAGTTACTATTCACGATACTATTCACGAGTACTATTCATGTAAGCGTGAAGATATTTTTATGGAATTTCTATCTTTGTGCTCTGAAAGTTACTATTCAATATTTTCTTTTCACTTTCATTCATTCAAAAAATAAAATTTCTTCTTTTGTCCAAAATATCTATTCGGATACTAGCTTTGATCAGATCCATGTTTTGATCATTCTTGAATTTTACACCACTATGATTATTTTTGAGGTATTTTTGAATATGGATAAAACAAAGTACTAATCCTTAATCCTTAATCCTTAATCCTTTGTTTTTGTTTCACCGGATTCGCTTTTAAAAAATATTTTTCATCATCCTCGCCTTTAAATGATGATATTATTGAATATCTTCGGCCCAGAGTGCAAAGATGAATGATTTCAAGAATATCTTCGGGTCCAGAAGTGCAAAGATGAACAGTGTGTTTAGATTTAATACGACTTAATCGATGAATATCTTCGCCTCAGAGTGCAAAGATGAATATTTGATTCCGTATATATATTGATTGATGTTACAGGATAAAAGATAGACGATGAACTTTTAAATTCATACATGAAGATAGTAGTTTGCATTCTCTACTTAACTCTTCTAATGAATTATTATTTCCGCATGAATATTGATTTAAAATTTGTTGCCTATCAGATTCTATTAGATTTTTCCTCGTTGAAGACTAACGATAATTTGTTGTATATTATCTTAGTCATAATATTCTTTATCGGGCTAGTTGAGCTCACCCTTTTCCTTTTTGTTCCATTTTTCTTCTCGTGAGGCGAGAATATAAATGAGTACGAGCCTGGGTATGGAATGAAGGTTTAGAAAGATTGTTTAGTAGTCCTCACCATTTTTGTAAAATAATGTATCAATAAATGTGATGAGGATTTATTTGAGTATAGATATTGTCTTGTAAGATAATATTTGTATTCAAACTCACGCTTTACTTTATTGTAATAATAAAAAGTTGTAGTTGTTTCGCACTACGTATCGACAACTCGTAATGGGTGATGTATACCTATTTTGGGGGCGCCACAACTGGTATCGTAGCTTAGGATATGATCTCCAAGTGAGATCGGGGAATGTAACTAGAGGGAGAGAGACGAAAATCCTTCGCTAAAGGTGTCCTACCTAAGCTTATTTTTTAGTCGGTCAAGATATAGGGATATTATGTGATATATTGATTTCTTTAATTAACCCTTGTTTTACGACAAAGATTTGAGAATGTCGACCGAGAATATTAACAATGGAAATGAGACCGTGGAGACGCTCAGACTCACCAACGAGGAGAACGTGTAACAGTCGGGCAATGTTCCTCCCGTGAACAACACCACCGAAAGCAGATGATGAACGAGGGGATGTTTAGAAGCTTTTTGCGATTTCATGCAAAATCGCATTTAGGAGACTCGTGTTCAAAATACAGAGGAAATGATAGCAATTCACTTCAAGTTTTCACAACCAAGCAGCTTCAAAGAGTCAGGGACCACCGTAATTTAAGGGAAAGCCGATCCGATCACCACGGAAACACGGGTCAAGCAAATTACCAAGATATTCGATGTCTTGGGATGCACGAGGAACAGAAGGTTCCATTCGCCACCTTTATGTTCCGTGGCGCAGCGCACCATCGGTGGAGTCTCAGAAGCGCACTCCATCCAAACAAGACTCAAAGATGTCTTGGGGAGACGCTTTCAGAACTATTTAATGACAAATACTTTCCGAAAGTGTTCGCTATACGAAGGAAGTGGAGTTCATCGATTAGAAAAAACAACATGACGGTGTCTCAAAGACGAGGCAAAGTTTGCAGAGTTATCCGTGTTCACCTCATTTGGTGGAGAATGAGGAACGATGACGCGGATGTTTCTTAGAGGTTTGAAACCCAAGATACGCCAAGATCTCATTTCTCATAAATTTTCTCTCTATTCGGATGTTGTAAATGTGGCTCAATTATTAGAGCGAGATAACGAGTACGGCCAACCGAGGGACCACAACCAGATCGTACCGTAGATAGCAAATAATGTAATAATGATAACCAAATGAGAAAGAAATGACGGACAAAAATGGTAACCACTCCGTGGTAATCATGGCCATGAAAATAAGAAGCGAGTCGAGGAGATTTTAAAAGAGGAGATTTAACAACGAATTATGTGAAGACGACAAAGGTTTAAGAAAGAATCGGTTCTAAGGAGGAGAACGACCACCCATTATATGCTATAAATGCGGAAAGAGGGACATATCACCAAACCGCCCACAACAACAATTCAAGGTATGCTATAATTGTGGAAAGGAAGGACATATCGCCGAGATCAGACGCAGAATAAACCTAGTTCAATGGGGACGCGACTCAAAAGATCGTCCTTAAAAGTCAAAGTCAACGATTCCGGAAGAGCGCTTTGTTGCGATCGGTCAAAATGCGAGGAACCCAAACGAGGTGATCACGGTAAGCTATTTATAAATTCTCAAGAAGTTTATACCTTACTTGATACCGGGTATACCCATTCATTTATCTCTCCGCCATGTGCTCAACGCTTAAACTCGACCGAGAAATTAGACTTCGACCTATCTCGTGGAAACTCCGCTAGAGAAACTTTCATCACATCCACTCGCTTATAAATCTTGTTTGATTCAAGTCAGCACCATCACCTTACCTTCGCTGACCTTATCTCTTTAAAGATACTTGCTTTTGATGTGATTTTAGGATTGATCGTTAACTACTCATCATGCCAAAATTGATTGTTTTCGTAAGGTCATTAGTTTTCATATTCCTAACCAACCTCGTTGTATTTAATTCAAGCAACTAAACCATTAAAATCAATCACCGCTATATCTAATCATAAAGCTATTCGCTTATTGAAAAACTGGATGTCAAGCTTTCTTAGCCCATGTTATGGATTTGAATAAAGACACGCCAAATTTGAATAATATTCCCGTTGTTATCGACTTTCCCGACGATTTCAAAGAACTTCCCTGGTCTACCCCGTAACGTGAAGTTGATTCTTTATTGATCTTGAACCCGCACAAAGCCCATTTCTAAAACCCCATATCGAATGGCTCCTATTGAACTTCAGAGTTAAAGGTCCAACTACGTGAATTGTTGGACATCGGTTTCATTCGCCCCTAAGACATCTCCTCGGGGTGCTCCTGCTTTATTCAGAAGAAGAAAGACGGGAGTATGCGACTTTCAGATTGACTATCTGAATCGAACCATGTCACCATCAAGAATAGGTATCCTCACCTCGTATTGATGACTTGTTTGACCAACAGCAAGGGGCACAATTCTTTTCAAAATCGATCTTCGCTCGATATCATCACCAAGATTAGAATCGAGGATATTCCAAAGACCGCCTTCGTAACTCCCCAGACGGGCATTATGAATTCTTAGTCATGTCTTTCTGACTAACTAATGCTCCCGCGCTTTCATGGATATGATGAACCGAGTATTCAAGGAATATTTGATCACTTTGTTGTTGTTTTTATTGATGACATCCTTATATATTCCAAAAGTCGTGAAGATCATGAGCACCATTTGAAGTCGGTACTCCAAAGGCTTCGTGAAAACAAACTATATGCCAAATTAAAGAAATGCGAAGTTCGCTTGAGGAAGTAGCATTCCTTGGGCACGTGGTGTCAAACATGGAGTATCCGCTGATCCCGCCAAGATCAAGCAATACAAAGTCGGAGCAACCAAGTCGGCGGATCAAGTACGAGCTTTTTGGGTTTAATGGTTATTATCGAGATTCGTGGAAGGGTTTTCTCGAATCGCTACTCCATTAACTCAAATTAACTCTTAAGGATACAAAATTCATTGGAGCGAAGAATGCGAGAAGAGTTTCCAAGAGCTTAAGAGGAGACTTATTTCGCACTGCTTTCTAACAATACCATCCGGTTCGGATGGATTTGTTATCTACAAATGATGCTTCGTGCAAAGGGTTAGGATGTGTTCTCATGCAACGGGAAAGTCATAGCCTATGCCTCGCGATAACTTAAAGAGTATGAGAGGAATTATCCTACTCATGATCTAGAGTCAGCGCAATAAGTTTTCGCTTAAAGATATGGAGGCACTATCTATATGGGGAGAAAGTGGAGATATATTCGCACCATAAAAGCCTTAAATATTTCTTCACTCAAAAGAACTCAACACGCTAATGACGCTGGCTCGAGCTATCGAAAGACTACGACCACACTATTCAATACCATCCCGGAAAAGTTTAACGTGGTAACCGACGCCATCGAAAGTAGAAGATCATATGCGGAAATGAGTGATGATGTCAAGTATACGCACAGAGCCAACTTTAATAGAAAAAGTTAAGGTTGCTTTAAGCCACCGAATCGTGAAATGATGCGTATGAAGAAGAAAGTACAAGAAGGAGCTATTCCTAAGCGAGAATCGATGAAGAAGGAATACTTCGAGTCCACTCTGCACTTTCAGGTTCCTAACGACTCTGATTTGAAGTACAAGATTATGATGGAGGCACACAATACACCATTTGCAATCCATCCTCGAAGTACTAAAATGTATCGTGATCTTCACATACATTTTGGTGGAACAATATAAAGAGAGAGATTGCAAAGTTTATCTCAATGTGTTTAACTTGTCAACGCAGAAAGCGAGCATCTAGTACCTAAGGGTCCGCTTGCAAACACTTGAGATTCCAAATGGAAGTGGGAACACATTACCATGGATTTCACACGGGTCTTCCTACGGCTTTCTCGAGGCATCAATGCTATTTGGGTTATTGTTGATAGATTAACCAAGTCTCGCTTATTTCTTGCCGACACGGAGACTTATTCACTCGAACGCCTTGCTAGATGTACGTGAATGAGATTGTGAGGTCAGCATGGCATGCCAGATCCATAGTTTTGGATCGTGACCCAAGATTCACTTCAAGATTTTGGGTTAGCTTGCAAAAAGCTATGGGCACGGATTTACGATTTAGTTCAGATACCATCCTCAAACCGGATGGACAATCGAAAGGACTATTCAAACTCTTGAAGATTTATTAAGACTCGTGTCCTAGACTTCAAGGGCAATTGGGATAAGTATTTACCATCGGTGGAATTCTCCTACAACAACAGCTTATCGTGCAAAGTATATTTGTTATATGGACGAAAGTGTCGCTCCATTCAAGCATTATATGGACGAAAGTGTCGCTTCCGAAAAACCGATGTTGGGACGAAAGGTGGGTGAAGCAACAGTTACAAGTTGGGACCCGAGTTGGTACGTATGACTACGGAAAAGATCCAAATGATTCGACAAATTTTATCAATAAAGATTTAAATTTTGTCAAAATAATTTTTAATATTATGGTGTGAATTTGAGATAATATTATAGTCAGGTAGATTTATAAATTTTGCAAAGTATGCAAGTGGTTATATTATATTCGATTGGCTCTGGGAATATTCTTGCTTAGCAGGAATATTCGCATAACTACCAATCATCGGTGGACCCCATTAATGTAATTATTGGCTTTGATCGAGAAAACGACAAAAATATTTTATCAAATAACTATACTAAGTTTTACCGCCGATACCGCTGAACTACTCTATAGTAGTAAAAGTACAAGAATACGCAGGGGTCGCATAAGAAGACACCAGATTGATTATCGATGCTTACGTGAGAAGTCACTCACTTGATTCCATTATCATTTATTAATAATATGAATTATTATAATGATAATGACGCTTTTGTTTTATTCAGATTATTAACGTAATAAAATGTAAACATCTTTTATATAAAATGTAATACTTTATTAAAGTTATTCTATAAATAGAATATATTATATTTTATTATGCATAAGGTTGATAAGTTGTTTTGCATAAGGTTAAAGTAAGTAAAGGTTTGCATAGTAAAATGTTTTTATATAAATAGAATATATGATATTTTATTTAAAAGATTTTGCTTTTAAATACGGACCGCCGATTAAAGTAAATCAATCTGACCGCTCATGGATTAATTACTATGCATTCTATTTTCCTATAAATAAGCTCATTCCTTCATTATTTTCTTACTTAATTCACCGAAACTCTGAGAGAGAAATTATAGAGAGAGCTTTATGTAGAGAGAAATCTATAGAGAGAAAGAAGAAAAGTATTCTCGCTACTTCACTACTTTCCAATATTCAGCCTTTACTAAGTAGGAGGGATATTTGTCACTGTAAGTGGGTGTTATTCTTTCTTATTCATGAAGAGAACTTCGTTATTCCATTCATTATTATTCTCTTGAATAACTCAAAAAAGTGGTATACCCTATACATAACCTCGATACGCCAGATACCCTATACTTGTGAAATCCTTTATATTATTCCATTCTTATTTATTCTCATGAATAACTCAGATACGCTTAATCCCCTATACTTGGTGATCTTCTTCTTCGTTATTCCATTCTTTATTATTCTCGTTGAATATCCTCGTCTCAGTGTTTTACACCTCGACCGGTTCCATTGCTTATTATTCCGCATTTATTATTCTCGCTGAATATCCTCGTCGTGTGTTTTACACCGACCGGTTCCATTGTTTATTATTCAAAGATTTATTATTCTCGTTGATCATCCTCGCTTGCAGAATTTCACCGACCGTTCCGTTATTATTATTCTTCGTTGAATAACTCGCCTCATGCGCGGTACCGCATGCACGGTGATTTCTTTTGTTATTCCATTCTTTATTATACCCAAATAAGTTAAAACTTTCGACTTCTATACTCCATGAAATTAGTAGAATATCCTCGATATTTCATGCTTTCATCCAAAGATCTTTCATGGAAATATTCTTCCGATCATTCTTGAATTTTACTCTACAAAACAAAGATTCGTCGACAATTGACGTTATTAATTCCTCGGATAAAATAATTCTCGAACTTGTTTTATCAATTATTATGTCATTGTCATCATCCTCATGTTATATTATGTTATCTTCGCTTACGCATATAGATGAACTTAGTATGATTACGACCAGGATCATTCTAAGATAATCACGGCTTGTTATAAATGATGTGATAAAAGTCCTCAAAGGGTCTCGAATGCAAATGATGGATAGTTTTTGGTATGATTATGACCAGTGGGTGATTCTAAGATAGTCACGACCATCGATAATTTGATGAAAATCCTCGACCGTGGTACATGGATGATTAGATATTGTGGTTTATTCATTAAACCGAGTCTTAGTGATAAAAAAAATTTATGAAAACCTTTAAAACCTAAAAGATAGTAGATTTTATTTTCTACTCACTTTTTTAATGGATCGCATATTCCGCCGCAGCTTAAACCGGTTGTTCATTGTATTTTATCGCTTAACATCGTTGGCTAATGATAATTTATTCTCGCATTATCTTAGTCATAATATTTCATCGGGCTAGTCGAGCTCACCCTTTCTTTCACCGTTTTCTCTCGTGAAATGAGAACATAGCCGGGACGAAGCCTGGGAACTGAGAGTAATGGTCCGTGAGGATAAGATTAGTAGTCCCTCACTATTCTCGTGAAATAAAGGTGATAATAGTTGTAATGAGGACTCTTTTCGAGTTTGTATAATATCTAGTAGACAATATTTGTATTCAAACTCACGCTTATGTCGATTGCACACCTACGCTTATATTAGTAAGTTGTATTCAATTTATGTACCATGTAAGTGGCGACCCAAGACGGGTGACGATACCTAATTTTGGGGCGCCACATATAGGTATCGTAGCTAGGATACGATCCCCGCCGAGATGTGAGATAAGAACTAGAGGGGAGAGACGGGAATTCTTCGCTAGTATGACCTACCTAAATTTATTTGGTATTTAATTGGCTCACGTAGTATAGGATAATATGTGATATGTTAATTAACCCTTGTTTTGTGACAAAGTTTGAGAATGACATCCTAAAATGCCGAGATAAGCAATGAAGCACATGAGAGTGTTGATTCAAATTTCAAACAAAAGGTAACGACCAACAACACGATAATAATCATATCGGGTGGCAACGGCCATCGTAACAATGATAACCATCGGGGGAAATTATCATGCTAAGAATGGTAACCACTTTGGTGGTAATCATGGCAAAGATAATAGAAGTGGAAATTGCAAGAAGAGAAGGTCATTTAGCTCAATTTTGTTGTGCACCAAAGTCAAGTCTAGTGACTATGGCACCAAAGGTGGATACGGACAAAACAAAGTCGCTGGTTTTAGAAGTGCATTTTTCACGACTTCTCAAAAAGCGAGTAAACCGAACGGTTAGCACGGGTTAGTTAATTATAAATCATGTAAGTCTATACCTTATAAGATACCGGCTCTACCCATTATTTTATCTCTCTGCTTATGCTCAACGCTTAAATTTGACTCCTAGAAGTTAGACTTTTGACTTATTCGTTCAAACTTCATTAGAGAGAGCCTTCATTATCGCTACTATTATTTTTTTTAAATCTTGTTTGATTCAAATAAACACTTTCACGCTACTTCGTCGATCTTATCTCTTTGAAAATACTTGCCTTTTGATGTGATTTTTGAAATCAATTGATTAACTACTCATCATTCTTTTCAGAAGGTTGTTAGCTTTTATATTCATAACCAACCCGTTATACGAATTCAAAGTAACCAAACCCTAAAGTTAATCATCATTATATCGCAAGCCATAAGTAAAGAGCCCCGATCCTTTCGTTGTTGACTTCCTTGTGTGGAATGCACCGCCGACTTTCTTTCTCAGAGGCGACGCCGTGAATCAAGATGGCAAGTTGATAGGTATCATTGTGAGGTGCTATCTGTGTTAAGGGATGTAAGTCACAATTGGTATTAATGTGACGACGTATTATCCAAGTCTTGACGAGAGTAACAGCTTTTGAATGATATTTCTATCATTAATAAATTTCTTGGCGATTCTTGAAGACTTCCTAGCCTACCCTAGAACGTGAAATCGAATTTTGTATCGACCCCAAAGACAAAAACCCATTTCTTAAACCCTCAAATATTTCTTCAACTAAAAGGATCTCACGTGGGTTTTATGATGAAAGTCATAATAAAAGCATTGACTAATGAAAATCATGGGTATATGGTATTAGTAAGTGTTATGATGAGTTATGTTGGTTATTATGTGAAAACATGAAAGTTTCTTAGAAATCACAAAGAGTTGAAAATCGATTTTGGTGAAAAACGAATATGAAATTCAATCGACCATATCTCCTATTATATTTTGAATTTTTGAGTGTGGTCAAGTCCTAGAGTTAGATCTATGAGTTACCTAACTAATCCAAGTGGAATTACTGGAAAAGGTGTTGTAGATTTTTGTGGACTGATTTTAGCAAAGGAGTGCAAAGCTGCAAAAACCAAAAAGTCACTGCCATGATTTTAGAGGGGCTGTTTCGGCCACTTAAATTATGAGAAAAATTCTGGCCTTTTGGGACATGAAGGTATATGGTATAAAGTACCTCCTGTCCAAAAATGAGCTCATTCTCGACTTAAAATGAGCAAGTTATGACTATTTCAATATTTAGGTTTTTCCGATTTAAAAACGCTATAACCGAGTTCTATAACTCCGATGACCATGAAATTTAAACTCGAAGCTCACGTTAACATGTGTAAGGTCCTGCCAAGATTTGGGAATTTTTGGAGTTAAACTTGAGGTAGCTAATTTCTTAAGGAATTAATTAGAAATTGATTTTTGAAAAATAGTAAATGAATTTTAAAATTCGAGAAAAATATATTTTCATTATGGGACTATATTATGCTAAATCCCAGAAAGAAATATTTTTTGGGACTGATTTGGTATTTTTCATGAAAATAGTTTAGTTACTAAACATATGAGTTAAATATGTTATGTGAAGTAACAAAGTTGAAAATAGGATTTTATGGCTGTAGAATCCTATATGTAGTATATGCATATTTTTTTTTTCGATGAGGATTTGATAATTGGTGATGATATCTTATGAGTATGGCATTTTGAATGATTAAATGCATTATATGGTAAAGCGTAAACAATTGAGATAAATTGTTTATAAATTTAAGAAGTGATTAAAATATTGTTATAATATTAATGATATTAGATTATGAGATTATTAAGTGATTGATAACATGGGGATATTCTTGAATCCTCGGATAAATTATATTATAAATGTTTAATATTTATCCTTTATCTCATTCGATCGATTCTTTATATCATTATCCTCATGCTTATATTACGTTGAAAGTCATCTCGTGGCTCAGAAGGTATAGATGGACTTGGTATGATTATGACCAGTGATTGTTCTAAGATAATCATAACCGTAATTGAAAACACGATTATCTTCGCACGGATAAGAGGTCGGATATGGATAATTTGTGGTCGTGATACTTTGTGAATACACGACACGATTATCTTTCGTCAGTAGTGTATGGATAATTTGTGGTCGTGATACTAATGAATACACGATTATCTTCGTACGTGAATACACGATTATCTTCGGATAATTTGGATAATTTGTGGTCGTGATACTAATGAATACACGATTATCTTCGCCGTAGTATGGATAATTTGTGGTCGTGATACTAATGAATACACGATTATCTTCGCCGTAGTGTATGGATAATTTGTGGTCGTGATACTAATGAATACACGATTATCTTCGCCGTAGAGTATGGATAATTTGTGGTCGTGATACTAATGAATACACGATTATCTTCGTCGTAGTAGTGCATGGATAATTTGTGGTCGTGATACTAATGAATACACGATTATCTTTCGCCAGAAGTGTATGGATAATTTGTGGTCGTGATACTAATGAATACACGATTATCTTCGGCGTAGTATGGATATAATTTGTGGTCGTGATACTAATGAATACACGATTATCTTCGGGCCAATAAGGTATGGATAATTCGTGGTCGTGATACTAATGAATATCCTCGGCTCGAATAGTGTAAAGGTGGATGATTCGATGATATGGATTAATTATCGAAATGAGTCTCAAAGAATGAAATATTAATTCATGGATGTGGTAAAAGTCATCTTCGTCAGAAGTAGCATCGATAGACTTCGTATGATTACGACCAAGGATTATTCTAAGATAATCACGATCAGATTGAAAACACGAATATCCTCGCCAAGAAGGTATGGATAATTCGTGGTCGTGATACTATTAAGTCGCTAGTCTCAAAGATTATTGGTTTTACAAATTTGTATATCTTTAAAAATAGAAGTGTAAAAGATGAATTGTTAATGAATATCTTCGCCTGATCAAGAAAGATGAATTTAATGTTTTCAACGATAAAGGTATTCAAGGTATCCTCACCTCTTTATCATACTCAGTATCGCACTTCTAATTTCGAGGGCTTAAATTCCATAAGGAGGGGAGATCAGAGAGACCCGATTTTATCAATAAAGATTTAAATTTTGTCGAAATAATTTTTAATATTATGGTGTGAATTTGAGATAATATTATAGTCAGGTAGTATTTATAAATTTTGCAAAGTATGCAAGTGGTTATATTATATTCGATTGGCTCTGGGAATATTCTTGCTTAGCAGGAATATTCGCATAACTACTACAATCATCGGTGGACCCCACAATGTAATTATTGCTTTGATCGAGAAAACGACAAAAATATTTTATCAAATAACTATGAAGTTTTACCGCTGATACCGCTGAACTACTCTGTAGTAAAAGTACAAAAATACGTGTGGTCGCATAAAGAAAGACACCAGATTGATTATCGATGCTTATGTGAGAAGTCACCATTGATTCCATTATCACGATTAATAATATGAATTATTATAATGATAATGACGCTTTTTTTTTATTCAGATTATTAACGTAATAAAATGTAAACATCTTTTTATATAAAATGTATTTTTTATTAAAGTTATTCTATAAATAAATATATTATATTTTATTATGATATAGTTGCATAAAGTTGTTTTGTATAAGGTTGCATATAAATTTTTGATAGTAAAATGTTTTTATATAAATAGAATATATGATATTTTATTTAAAAGATTTTGCTTTTAAATATGGACCGCCGATTAAAGTAAATCAATCTGACCGCTCATGGATTAATTACTACGCATTCTATTTTCCTATAAATAAGCTCATTCCTTCATTATTTTCTTACTTAATTCACCAAACTCTAGAGAGAGAAATTATAGAGAGAAGCTATAGAGAGAAAATCTATAGAGAGAAAGAAGAAAGTATTCTCGCTACTTCACTACTTCCATATCCAAAGCTTTTTACTAGTAAGGGATATTATTTGTCATTGCATTCGTAAGGGGTGTTATTCTTTCTTATTCATGAAGAGAACTTCATTATTCCATTCATTATTATTCGCTGAATAACTCGTAAAAGTGGTATACCCTATACATAACCTCGTATACGCCAGATACCCTATACTTGTGAAATCCTTATATTATTCCATTCTTATTTATTCTCGCTTGAATAACTCAGATACGCTTAATCCCCTATACTTGGTGATCTTCTTCTCGTTATTCCATTCTTTATTATTCTCGCTGAATATCCTCGTCTGTGTTTTTTACACCGACCGGGTTCCATTGCTTATTATTCCGCATTTATTATTCTCGTTGAATATCCTCGTCTCGTGTGTTTACACCCGACCGGGTTCCATTGTTTATTATTATTCAAAGATTTATTATTCTCGTTGATCATCCTCGCTTGCAGTGTGAATTTCACCGACCGTTCCGTTATTATTATTCTGCTGAATAACCTCGCCTATGCGGTACCGCTGCACGGTGATTTCTTTTGTTATTCCATTCTTTATTATACCCAAATTGTTAAAACTTTGACTTCTATACTCCATGAAATTAGTAGAATATCCTCGATATTCATGCTTTCATCCAAAGATCTTTCATGGAAATATTCTTCCGATCATTCTTGAATTTTACTCTACAAAAAAAAGATTCGTCGACAATTTGACGTTAATAATTCCTCGGATAAAATAATTTTGAACTTGTTTTATTGAATTATTATGTCATTGTCATCATCCTCATGTTATATTATGTTATCTTCGCTTACGCAAGCATAGATGAACTTAGTATGATTATGACCACCATCATCATTCTAAGATAATCACGGCTTGTTATAAATGATGTGATAAAAGTCCTCAAAGGGTCTGTGAATGCAAAGTGATGGATAGTTTTTGGTATGATTATGACCAGTGGGTGATTCTAAGATAGTCATTTACCATCGATAATTTGATGAAAATCCTCGACCGTGGTACAGTGGATGATTAGATATTGTGGTTTATTCATTAAACCGAGTCTTAGTGATAAAAATTTATGAAAACCTTTTAAAACCTAAAAGATAGTAGATTTTATTTTCTACTCGACTTTTTTAATGGATCGTATATTCACCGCAGCTTAAACCGTCAGTTTATTGTATTTTATCGCTTAACATCGTCAAAGGCTAATGATAATTTATTCTCGCATTATCTTAGTCATAATATTTCATCGGGCTAGTTGAGCTCACCTTTCTTTCACCGTTTCTTCTTGAGAAATGAACATAATAATGGTTACGTAATTATATTATTATTGCTATAATTGTCATTACATATTATTATCGGCAATAATTATAGTATCTGCTATTATTAGATAACATTATTGGCAATGTCTAGAAAGTTCGCCTAAGGAGAGGTTGGTCACCTAATCATGCGCGCAAGAAGTGAGGAGAAATTTTATTGAAAGCCCCTCTTTCCGGAACCGCCTCAATCAATATCATCAGTGAGTCTCAGTAATATTATTTGTGAATAATTAATTATTGATTCATATGATGAGGAAAATATTAATTTTATGTGGATATAGATGGAGAAAATTTTAATGTGACAATTGTTGAAAATTGAAATTTTATCTTTTTCCGATAAAATAATTCATTTAAATATATTATTATATTTTAATAATATAATAATGGTGATATTTTTACAACGAATGTGGGATATATGAGTATACGAGGAGGAAGAGTATTTTTTTTGTGTAATAAATGTTTAAAACATGTTAAACATGCTCTGCGGACCCTATTTATCGACCGAATTTGATTATACCGTAAAATTGACTGCTTGTGGATTTCTTGGCCAATTTCTGCTTGGAATTTGGAAAAACTTTCTTCTGCAAAGTTGTAGAGAATTGAATTTCCTATAAAAACACGCGAGATTCAAATTTTCTGATAAAAGGGCTATTTATTGTGAATTATTGAAGTTCCGAAGCTCCGAAATAATTGATTTTTGGAAGTTTTAATTATTATTTTAAAGAAAAACGTTTTTTTTTTCATTTAAGTGGGCTAACATGTGATATTAATTGCTGAAATCAGATCTTCAAAGATGGGCTAAGGAAATTTATAATATATATTAATATTTTATTAAATTTTCTCGCTTTTGTGTTCTAAGATTTTCCTATAAATAGGTGCTTAGGTTAGAATTGAAAATCACACCGTAAACTCAAGTTTTCTCTCTATATTATCGAGTTTATTCTTGTGAGTATTTTGAGTATACTTTGAGTATTGTTATAGAAGCAGTAAGTTCCTTCAAAGACTATATCCCTGATTCCAAATTAGAAGTACTAATCTTTCGAGGTAAGTGGATGTTATTTTCTTCTCAAATGATATTATTTCTTCAATATCATTATGTCAAATATTGATTGAAACTTTTTATCAAATTTGGAACTTTTTCATATCGGGTTACTATTCATGAGTTACTATTCACGAGTTACTATTCATGAAGTTACTATTCACGAGTTACTATTCACGAGTACTATTCATGTAAGCATGAAGATGTTTTTTGGAATTTCTATTTTTGGTGTCTGAGTTACTATTCACGATACTAAAGACTATTCACGATACCTAAAACTATTCAAAAAAAAAATTTTTCTTCTTTTGTCCAAAATATCTATTCTCGATACTAGCTTTTGATCAGATCCATGTTTTGATCATTCTCGAATTTTACACCACTATGATTATTTTTTTGAGGTATTTTTGAACATGGATAAAACAAAGTACTAATCCTTAATCCTTAATCTTCGTCATTTTGTTTCATCGGATTCGCTTTTTTAAAAATATTTTCATCATCCTCGCCTTAAATGATGATATTATTGAATATCTTCGGCCCAGAGTGCAAAGATGAATGATTTCAAGAATATCTTTGGTCAGTAGTAAAGATGAACAGTGTTTAGATGAACACGACTAACTCGATGAATATCTTCGGCCCAGAGTGCAAAGATGAATATTTGATTCCGTATATATATCGATTGATGTTACAGGATAAAAGATAGACGATGAACTTTTAAATTCATACATGTAAGATAGTAGTTTGCATTCTCTACTTAACTCTTCTAATGAATTATTATTTCACGTCGCTAATATTGATTTAAAATTTGTTGTCTATCAGTATTCTATTAGATTTTTCCTCGTGAAGACTAACGATAATTTGTTGTATATTATCTTAGTCATAATATTCTTTACCGGGCTAGTTGAGCTCACCCTTTTCCTTTTTGTTCCATTTTTCTTCTCGTGAGGCGAGAATATAATGCGGTAGTACGAAGCCTGGGTATGGAATGAAGGTTTTAGAAAGGATTGTTTAGTAGTCCTCACCATTTTTGTAAAATAATGTATCAATAAATGTGATGAGGATTTATTTGAGTATAGATATTGTCTGTAAGATAATATTTGTATTCAAACTCACAGCTTTTATCGTTGTAATAATAAAGTTGTAGTTGTTTCGCACTCATGTATTGACAACTCGTAATAGATGTGATGTATACCTATTTTGGGGGCGCCATACACGATATCAATATTCAATGTATCAATGATATTCATCGTAGTTACTATTCACTATTCACGATACACTATTCACTATTCATTATTCACTTATCACGGCACTATTCATCTAAAAATGAAAATTTTCTTTTCGTCCAAAATATCTATTCGATACTAGCTTTGATTGTATCCATGTTTTGATCATTCTTGAATTTTACACCACTATAATTATTTTTGAGGTATTTTTGGACATGGATAAAACAAAGTAACTTAATCCTTAATCCTTAATCCTTGCCATTTTGTTTCAATCGATTCGCTTTTTAAAATATTTTTCATCATCCTCGCCTTAAATGATGATATTATTGAATATCTTTGGCCCGAGTGCAAAAAGATGAATGATTTCAAGAATATCTTCGGCCAGTAGCAAAGATGAACAGTGTTTAGATGAATACGACTAATCGATGAATATCTTCGGCCTCAGAAGTGCAAAAGATGAATATTTGATTCCGTATGTATATTGATTGATGTTACAGGGATAAAAGATAGATTTATGAACTTTTAAATTATACATAGAAGATAGTAGTTTGCATTCTCTACTTAACTCTTCTAATGAATTATTATTTCCGCATAATATTGATTTAAAATTTGTCATCTATTGTATTCTATTAGATTTTTCCCTGTTGAAGACTAATGATAATTTGTTGTATATTATCTTAGTCATAATATTCTTTATCGGGCTAGTTGAGCTCACCCTTTTTCCTTTTTTGTTCCATTTTTCTTCTCGTGAGGCGAGAATATAAATGAGTACGAGCCTGGGGTATGGAATGAAGGTTTTAGAGAGAGTTGTTTAGTAGTCCTCACCATTTTTGTAAAATAATGTATCAATAAATGTGATGAGGATTTATTTGAGTATAGATATTGTCTGTAAGATAATATTTGTATTCAAACTCACGCTTTCTTGTTGTAATAATAAAGTTGTAGTTGCTTCGCACTACGTATATTGACAACTCGTAATGGGTGATGTATACCTATTTTGGGGGCGCCACAAATGGTATCGTAGCTTAGGATATGATCTCCATGAGATCGGGAATAGAACTAGAGGGAGAGACGAGTAAATCCTTCGCTAAGGTGTCCTACCTAAGCTTATTTGTTAGTTGGTCAAGATATAGGATATTATGTGATATATTGATTTCTTAATTAACCCTTGTTTTATGACAAGATTTGAGAATGTCGAATCGAGAATATTAACAATGGAAATGAGACCGTGAGACGCTCAGACTCACCAACGAGGAGAACGTGCAACAAGTCTTGCAATGTTCCTCCCGTGAACAACACCACCGAAAGCGATGATGAACGAGGGATGTTTAGTAAGCTTTTTAGCTTTATGCAAAATCGCATGCGGAGACTCGTGTTCAAAATATAGAGGAAATGATAGCAATTCACTTCGTTGTCACAAAATGCAAGCGCTTCAAAGAGTCGGGACCACCGAATTTAAGGGAAAGCCAGATCCGATCACGGCGAAACACGGGTCAAGCAAATTACCAAGATATTCGATGTCTGGGATGCACGGAGGAACGAAGGTTCCATTCGCCACCTTTATGTTCCGTGGCGAGGGCGTATCATCGGTGGGAGTCTCGCGAAAGCGCACTCCATCCAAATTACTCAAAAGATGTCTTGGGAGACGCTTTCAGAAAATATTTAATGACAAATACTTTCCCGAAAGTGTTCGCTATACGAAGGAAGTGGAGTTCATCGATTAGAAAGCAAAAACAACACGACGGTGTCTCAAAGACGAGGCAAAGTTTGCAGAGTTATCCGTGCTCAGACCTCATTCAAGTGGAGAATGAGGAACGATGACGCGGATGTTTCTTAGAGGTTTGAAACCCTAAGATACGCCAAGATCTCATTTCATAAATTTTCTCTCTATTCAGATGTTGTCAAATGGCTCAATTATTAGAAATGAGATAACGAGTACGCTCAACCGAGGGACCATAACCAGATCATACAAAGATAGCAACCATCGTAATAACGATAACCAAATGGAGAAAGAAATACGTACAAAAAAATGTAACCACTCCGTGGTAATCATGGCCATGAAAAATGTAAGAAGTTTAGTGAGGAGATTTTAAAAAGAGGAGATTTAACAACGACCATGTGAAGACGACAAAGCAAGAGAAAGAATCGGGTTCTAAGGAGGAGAATCCACCACCCATTATATGCTATAAATGCGGAAAGAGGGACATATCACCAAACCGCCCACAACAATAGCTCAAGGTATGCTATAATTGTGGAAAGGAAGGACATATCGCCGAGATCAGACGCAGAATAAACCTAGTTCAATGGGACTATGACTCAAAAGATCGTCCCCGTAAAAAGTCAAAGTCAACGATTCCGGAAGAGCGTTTGTTGTGATCGGGTCAAAATGCGAGGAACCCAAACGAGGTGATCACGGTAAGCTATTTATAAATTCTCTCATAAGTTTATACCTTTACTTGATACCGGCATACCCATTCATTTATCTCTCCGCTTGTGCTCAACGCTTAAACTCGACCGAGAAATTAGACTTTGACCTATCTCGTGGAAACTCCGCTAGAGAAAACTTTCATCACATCCACCGCTTATAAATCTTGTTTGATTCAAGTCAGGACCATTACCTTACCTCACGAACCTTATCTCTTTAAAGATACTTGCTTTTGATGTGATTTTAGGATTGATCGTTAACTACTCATCATACCAAAATTGATTGTTTTCGTAAGGTTGTTAGTTTTCATATTCCTAACCAACCCGTTGTATTTAATTCAAGCAACTAAACCATTAAAATCAATCACCGCTATATCTAATCATAAAGCTATTCGCTTATCAAAAACGGATGTCAAGCTTTCTTAGCCCATGTTATGGATTTGAATAAAGACACGCCAAATTTGAATAATATTCCCGTTGTTATCGACTTTCCGACGATTTCAAGAACTTCCTGGCCTACCCCGTAACGTGAAGTTGAATTTTATCGATCTCAACCCGCACAAAGCCCATTTCTAAAACCCCATATCGAATGGCTCCTATTGAACTTCAGAGTTAAAGGTCCAACTACGTGAAATTGTTGGACATCGCTTTCATCTCATTCCCAAGACATCTCCTCGGGTGCTCCTGCTTTTATTCAGTAAAGAAGAAAGACGGAGTATGCGATTTCAGATCGACTATCTGAATCGAACCATGTCACCATCAAGAATAGGTATCCTCACCTCGATTGATGACTTGTTTGACCAAATTGTAAGGCACAATTCTTTTCAAAAATCGATCTTCGCTCGATATCATCACCAAGATTAGAATCGAGGATATTCCAAAGACCGCCTTTTAAACCCCAGACGGCATTATGAATTCTTAGTCATGTCTTTCTTGATCGACTAATGCCCCGCGGCTTTCATGGATATGATGAACCGAGTATTCAAGGAATATTTGATCATTTCGTTGTTGTTTTTATTGATGACATCCTCATATATTCCAAAAGTCGTGAAGATCATGAGCACCATTTGAAGTCGGTACTCCAAAGGCTTCGTGAAAACAAACTATATGCCAAATTAAAGAAATGCGAAGTTCGCTTGAGGAAGTAGCATTCCTTGGGCACGCAGTGTCAAAACACGGAGTATCCGGCTGATCCGGCAAAGATCAAGCAATACAAAGTTGGAGCAACCAAGCTCGCGATCAAGTACGAAGTTTTTTGGGCTTAGCCGGTTATTATCGAGATTCGTGGAAGGGTTTTCTCGAATCGCTACTCCATTAACCCAAATTAACTCCTAAGGATACAAAATTCGCTTGGAGCGAAGAATGCGAGAAGAGTTTCCAAGAGCTTAAGAGAGACTTATTTCTAAGACTGCTCTAACAATACCATCCGGTTCTTGATGGATTTGTTATCTACAACGATGCTTCGCAAAGGGTTAGATGTGTTCTCATGCAACGCGGAAAGTCATAGCCTTATGCCTCGCGACAACTTAAAGAGTATGAGAGGAATTATCCTACTCATGATCTAGAGTCATGCAAATGCTGCTACTAAAGATATGGAGGCACTATCTATACGGGGAGAAAGTGGAGATATATTCGCACCATAAAAGCCTTAAATATTTCTTCACTCAAAAAGAACTCAACACGCGGCAATGACGCTGGCTCGAGCTATTGAAAGACTACGACCACACTATTCAATACCATCCTCGAAAAGCGAACGTGGTAGTGACGCTATTGAAAGTAGAAGATCATATGCAGAACGAAAAGCGATGATGTCAAGTATACGACAGAGCCAACTTTAATAGAAAAGTTAAGGTCGCTTGCCACCGAATCTTGAGCCGATGCGATGCGTATGAAGAAGAAAGTACAAGAAGGAGCTATTCCTAAGCGAGAATCGATGAAGAAGGAATACTTCGAGTCCACTCTAGACTTTCAGGTTCCTAACGACTCGATTTGAAGTACAAGATTATGATGGAGGCACATAATACACCATTTGCAATCCATCCTCGAAGTACCAAATGTATCGTGATCTTCGACATACATTTTGGTGGAACAATACGAAGAGAGAGATTGCAAAGTTTATCTCAATGTGTTTAACTTGTCAACGGTAAAGGCGAGCATCTAGTACCTAAGGGTCCGCTGCAACCACTTGAGATTCCGAAATGGAAGTGGGAACACATTACCATGGATTTCAAGTTGGGTCTTCCTACTAAGCTTCTCAAGGCATCAATGCTATTTGGGTTATTGTTGATAGATTAACCAAGTTCCGCTTCATTTCTTGCCGACACGGAGACTTATTCCTCGAACGCCTTGCTAGTATGTACGTGAAATGAGATTGTGAGGTCGCATGGCATGCCAAGATCCATAGTTTTTGATCGCGACCCAAGATTCACTTCAAGATTTTGGGTTAGCTTGCAAAAAGCTATGGGCACGGATTTACGATTCGCTTCGCATACCATCCTCAAACCACCGGACAATCGAAGGACTATTCAAACTCTTGAAGATTTATTAAGACTCGTGGTCCTGCACTTCAAGGCGCGCTTGGATAAGTATTTACCATCAGTGGAATTCTCCTACAACAACAAAGCTTATCGTGCAAGTATAGTGTAGCTCCATTCAAGCATTATATGGACGAAAGTGTCGCTTCCAAAGATGTTGGGACGAGGTGGGTGAAGCAACATCGTTGGGACCCGAAGTTGGTACGTATGATTACTTTAAAAGATCCAAATGATTCGACAACGATACAAACCAAGACAAGATCGACAAAAGAGTTATGCGATCTTCATCGAAAGGACGGGAATTTAGTGTAGGGGATCATGTATTGTCATGAAGTTGCTCCATGGAAGGGAGTTACAAGATTCGGGAAGAGAGGAAAGCTCAATCCACGATTTATCGTCCATTTCAAATTCTCGACCGAGTAGAAATGTAGCCTATGACTCAAGCACCTCCGAGTATGTCTCGTGGTTCATAATGTGTTTCACATATCCGTATTTCAGAAATATGTGAAAGACCCGAACCACGCTATAGAAAGTTAGAACCGGATTTAGATAGTCAAGACTTAACGATGAGGAGGTACCGCCAAGATCTTGATAGAAGGAGCATGTCCCTACGCCAAGAAAGGTCATACCACAAGTTAAAGTTTTGTGGAGGAATCATGCTATAGAGGAAATGACCGGGAATTGAAACTAAAATGAAAGCGAGGTATCCTCACCTTTTCAAACACTGTGTATCGTGACGCCAATTTCGAGGACGAAAATTTCATAAGGAGGGAGGTCAGAAGACCCCAACTTATTATTAATGAAATTTAATTTTCTATTTATTATTTTGAAATAAGAAGGGTTGATTTGATTAATGTGGATAATTAGGGTAAAATACGCAAATATTTCAAAATAAGCAAGTGGTTATAAAATATTCATCATTGCTTGAATATTCGTTTCGTCGTGGAATATTCGCATCGCTTCAGGAATATTCGTATTTACCACAGCAGCCATGTGTGGGCCCCATAACTAAAAAGCGATCGATGAAGAAAACGATAAATATAAGTTGTTTAAAAATAATCTGCAGAAGTTGTTACATGCTAATACCGTTAAAATACCTTGCGTTAAAACACAAGAAGATTACCAGATTGCACCAATTATTGATTCTTACGTAGAAGGCACTACTCAATAATGGTTACGTAATTATCGCTCAAAGATTTTATTGATTTAATAATTGTCATATTGATATTTTATATCATTGTTGTTTCAATAATTGTCATTACACAAGATTTTTCATTATCGGGCTAATAATTCATATTATCTCAATAATATTATTAGATAACATTATTGGCAATGTCTAGAAAGTTCTCGCTCAAGAGAGGTTTGGTCACCTAATCATGCTACCAAGAAGGAGAAATTTTTATCGAAAGCCCCTCTTCCTCGAACCGCCTCGTCATTAATATCAGATTTTGTAATATTATTTGTGAATAATTAATTATTGATTCATATGATGAGGAAAATATTGATTTTATGTGGATATAGATGGAGAAAATTTTTAATGTGACAATTGTTGAAAATTGAAATTTTATCTTTTTCTCGATAAAATAATTTATTTAAATATATTATTATATTTTAATAATATAATAATGGTGATATTTTTACAACGAATGTGGGATATATGAGTATACGAGGAGGAAGAGTATTTTTGTTGTAATAAATATTTAAAACATGTTAAACATGCTTGCGGACCCCATTTATCGATCGAAATTTGATTATAAATGTAAAATCGCCTGCTTGTGGATTTCTTTCCAATTTCTGCTTGGAATTTGGAAAAACTTTCTTCTCGCAAAGTTGTAGAGAATTGAATTTCCTATAAAAACTCGCAAGATTTGAATTTTCTGATAAAAGGGCTATTTATTATGAATTATCAAGTTCAAGTTCAAATAATTAATTTTGGGAGTTTTAGTTAATTATTTTGAGAAAAAACGTTTTTTGCAACTAAGTTGGCCTCACATGTGATTCAAATGGGCTGAGATCAGTTGTCTCAGGTGGGCTAAAGAAAATGTGAAAAATATATTAATATTATATTCAATTTTCTACTTTCGTGTTTCTAAGCATTTTCCTATAAATAGGTGCTTAGGTTAGAATTGAAAACACACCGTAAACCAAGTTTCTCTCTATTTCTCTCTCGATATATTGAGCGTATTCTTGTGAGTATACTTTGAGTATTGTTAGATACAGAAAGTTCCTCAAAGACTATACCCTAGATTCCAAATAGAAGTACTAATCTTTCGAGGTAAGTGGATGTTATTTTCTTCTCAAATGATATTATTTCTTCAATATCATTATGTCAAATATCGGTTGAAACTTTTTATCAAATTTGAACTTTTTCATGTTGGGTTACTATTCATGAGTTACTATTCACGAAGTTACTATTCATGAGTTACTATTCACGAGTTACTATTCACGAAACTATTATTCACGAAGATATTTTTGTGAAATTTCATCTTTTGCGCTTGAGTTACTATTCACGTGATACTAACTATTCACGATACTACACTATTCACTTAATACTCTGCACTATTCATCAAAAATGAAAATTTTCTTTTCGTCTAAAATATCTATTCGATACTAGCTTTGATCAGATCCATGTTTTGATCATTCTCAATTTTACACCACTATAATTATTTTTGAGGTATTTTTGAACATGGATAAAACAAAGTACTAATCCTAATCCTTAATCCTTAATCCTTGCATTTTGTTTCACCGGATTCGCTTTTAAAATATTTTTCATCATCCTCATTTTAAATGATGATATTATTGAATATCTTTGGCCTCAGAGCAAGTAAAGATGAATGATTTCAAGAATATCTTCGCCCGTAGTGCAAAGATGAACAGTGTTTAGATGAATACGACTAATCGATGAATATCTTCGCCCCAGAAAAAAAAAAGATGAATATTTGATTCCGTATGTATATCGATTGATGTTACAGGATAAAAGATAGACGATGAACTTTTAAATTCATACATGTAAGATAGTAGTTTGCATTCTCTACTTAACTCTTCTAATGAATTATTATTTCACACGTGCGAATATTGATTTAAAAACTTGTTGTTTATCAGATTCTATTAGATTTTTCCCTCGTCAAGACTAATGATAATTTGTCAGATATTATCTTAGTCATAATATTCTTTTTATCGGGCTAGTTGAGCTCACCCTTTTCCTTTTTGTTCCATTTTTCTTCTCGTGAGGCGGTAGAATATATGAGAATATAATGGAATGAGTTCTTAGAGTTGTCTGGGTAAAATGGAATGAAGGTTTATAGAGAGAAGATTGTTTAGTCCCTCACCATTTTTGTAAAATAATGTATCAATAAATGTGATGAGGATTTATTTGAGTATAGATATTGTTATCCTATAAGATAATATTTGTATTCAAACTCACAGCTTTTGTTGTGGGCTTTAAATGTTGTAATAATAAAGTTGTAGTTGTTGAGTTTCACCATCGTGCTCACATCACTTCCATAAAAGATTTACCACGTAAATATGACAACCGCTCGTGAATGGGTGATGTATACCTATTTCCTCCCGTTGTCACGCATTTTATCCGTCGCCTTTACCGCCATCGGACCTCAAGAAAATTTCAAGTATAAAATATAGCTCAGGAAATTTCAAGGATTGGGTTTCATCAACAATGGAGTCGAAGACGATATGCTTTTGATCCTCGTAACGCCAGATTGCACTCGACGCCCATTGAAAACTTTTCTCGCTTCTTCTAAACCGAGGGTGTCAAAAGGGTAAACATCTTTCGAATCGACTTTGACATTTAATCTCCGAAGGGCAGCTATCTGGCCCGTTAACCTCTCGTAGAACATCTTTGAATATCTTTGTAGATTTCATGTCTAAGATCGCTGAAATCTTCTTTAGGTTGGCTTTGATTCCCCTTTTGTTGACCAAGTATCCTAAAAAATTTCCTGAGCCCAAACCGAAGGTACATTTGGTCGGGCTTCAGCCTCGGCCAGGCTTCTTACCGCCTCGGCGCTCTTCTAGGTTTTAATGATCCTGAATCGATATGCTTTTTACGATCATGTCGCCCACGACACGACACTTCCTACTTCCTACTACCGCTTCTCAATACAAAATTTATCATCCGGCTGGTAAGTTGTCCCCGCATTCAAAGAATCCAATGTTATCTTCCGATACGCCAGATATAGTCTCCGATGAATGATGAAGCTTGTCTTCTGGATGTCATCCTCGCACATCAAAATTTGGTGGTATCCCGAGAAAAACGCCCATGAAACTTAACATCCCATACCTCAAGCGGCATCAATCACCGGCCGTCTATATTAGGTAGAGGGTAGAAATCTTTTGGGTATGCCTTATTCGTATCCGTGGTAATCGACGACAACCTCCACTTCCCATTTTGCTTCAACTCAATACCACATTCGCCAACCATTCGGATAGTCGATCTCAAGATGAATCCCACCCAACAGCTTTAGTAATTTCTTCATCTATGATCCCGCTTCCCGGGCGAAGACCATTCTTTCAGATCATCGGTTTCTCTTCGAGTCCCTACGCAATTTTACGCAAGGCCACCAATTCGCCACTCGGCATGTCGCTAGGTTTACATGCGAAGATATCGCAAGATAAACTCGAAGAAATCCTCCGCATCTGCTCATAGCTGGCTTCGCTAATCCCGCCTTAATTTTGACTGCCATGCATTCCCAAGTATCGCCCACGCCTTCGCCTCTTTCACGCAAGCAGCCGCTTATCGGCCAAGATTACCTTCGGAATGGCTCTATCTCGATGGCCATTGTCTGCTTCTCACATCGATCCCAACCCCGAGGAAATCAAAGTATTCTCGATAAAACCTTCTGCAATGTCCAGATCCCTTTACCTCCCCCTATCCCGCTTTGGTTTCAAACTTGATTTTGAAGTGAGGTATAGATGTCAACGCTGTAATGTCAGTAATGTCGCCTCTCCCCAAGATGGCGCCAGAGTCAATCCACTTGTACTACAAAATTTTTACCATTATTTCGCTTCTTTGAGGTCAGGCCAAACCTCGATTGGTATCTCTATCGCACTCGACATTATGCACCGTCGCCATCGAAACCGTATAACGGATTCTCTCCTCCCAATTCCATCTTCTTCCTTCCAAATCCATCCTCCGATAGGCATGCGTGATAGAGTATATCAACCGAGGACCCGCGTATCGATCATCATCCTTTTCATGTTCATCGCCCGACTTCGCATAATTATTACCAAGACTCCCCATCATGTGGTTCAATATGGCTCATAGGATACTTCATCCGAAGAAAGAGATGGATACTCCCGAAGTATCCCCTATCCTTTCTCGGGCGATGAGCCACCATCGACAACACGACCTCAGATGCCCGGGCCTCTTCCCCGCTGGGCCACACGCCTCACCGACCCGCCGATATCACATCAATAACCCCTGCTCAGGTGCGATCAGGGTCAGGCTTCCCGAGTTTGCCTCGCTCTCCTCCCGCTTCCAACCTTTTCGACCGAATTCACATACTGCACTGGGCTTGCCCATTCGAACGCTCTTCTATAAGATCTTTTGTGTTATCAGATTCTTCCATCAGGTGCTCCCCATAATCGATGATATGCACAATATTTGTCCCGACCTCTTCCCCGGGCCGGATCGCTGTATGGTTCGAAAATGGCTTGTCATGCATCTCCTCCAATATCTTCGCCTCGATCAAGGTTGAGTGCAAAGGTAGACTTTGTCTGACATTCTTGTTTGGGAAAGTGTGGCCGTCCGCCCGACCCTCCTCCATCAGAAGTTTTTCTTATCGTAATTATCCGACCTCCCCGATTATCCGACTTCGATAACTCGCTTATCTCGATCCTCGACTTCATAAGATCGAGAGTGTTGTTTGAAGTTCCCATTGTCTCTTCAATTGCTATATGACCTTCGGCACTGTGGAAGGCTTCACAAGTCAACCAATTTTGCTGATCACTAAATCCTTCATCAACTTTTTTCAGTTCCCGATATCCATACCAAGAAGTGAAAATCCTGTGGCTTCGAGGGGTTTAACCTCGCCACCGACCCCACAAATTTCCTAACCTTTTCGACGATTTCTCCTAGCTTTCATCCGATTGCATTCTGCCTCGCATAAGTGGACGCCGCAGATCTTTCCCCGCCTCGCTTCGCCCTAAACCGAGCGGGAATTTCTCCCAAGATCATTCCATGAATTAATCATCCCACCGCCAAGGTCCCCATCCATTCCCTCGCGCCTTCTTTCAGAAAGTGGTTGTGAACATGTGACATTTGGCCATTTAATGGTCAGAAGATGTCATCAACCCGCATATACCCGGGTCTCAATGGTCATATTTGATCCCCCAAATTTCATCACAAATCTTCATCTAGGGGCAT